>SCDZ01000362.1:0-115141 GCA_004143845.1 Drosophila lacertosa
CTGCTTGGCTAACTAATTGAAAGCCTGCTTGATTGAATGCCTTAAAGTGACTTAAAAACTGGCAGACTAAGATACATAGATTGATTGATTGACTGATTGACTGAATGTCTGATTGACTGACAAGTCGGCTGACTGACTGCTTGGCTAACTAATTGAAAGCCTGCTTAATGGAATGCCTTAAAGTGAAATAAAGATTAGCAGACTGACTGAGATAAAAAACTTAATTGATTGACTGATTGACTGATCTGAATTATTGCAGCTCTGCATCAACAGCTGCTGCTGTGCTTTGCGCTGCAAACGAATGCCAAGGCCATATTGAACATAGACAAGACGAAGGAGGTAAGTCCTTAATTGTCCAGCTGACAGCTAACTAAACGAATCCCTTTTACAGACGCACACATCCTGTCTGCATGGACTGCGCGTCTTCTCTGTGCTTTGGACGATGATGGTGCACACGTATCTGCAAATGTTTGCCATAGGCGAGAATAAGGTAGAGCCCGAGGAGAGCGTATAAACCAAACTCCAATTGCTGCTTGAAACCGCCTTCTGATCCCGTTCCCGCTTCCGATCCTGCTTCCGCTCCCGTTAACTTCTGCCACCTCCAATGACTTAAGGCAAACTTTTCCATCTTCTTTTCGCCAGTTCGAACGCGTCATCACGGAGCGCTCGTTCTGGTATCAGGTCATCGGGAACGCAACCTTCTCGGTGGACTCGTTCTTCTTCATCAGCGGCCTGCTGGTGACGCTGCTCTACGTGAAGCAGGAGCGCAAGCATCCGGCAGCCACGTGCACCTTCCTCAAGCGCAGCCTGTCGGAAACACTGATGATGTTCTTCTATCGCTACTTGCGCCTCACGCCCGTCTACCTCTTTGTGGTGCTGTTCAACGACTTCGCCGTGCGCCAGGGCCTGGACTCGTCAGTCTTTCAGCCGGCCAAAATCGAGCACAACACCTGCCGCATCTATTGGTGGCGCAACATTCTCTACATCAACAACTTCTTTCCGCAGCACGAGATGTGCATGATGTGGAGCTGGTACATGGCCAACGATATGCAGTTCTATGTGATGGCCAGCCTGCTGCTCGCCTTCTCCAGAAAGTGAGTGACAACCAATCCTTTTGGTAACTAACACTAACAAATACTTCCTGTTTCTGTCGTGTTGCAGGTACTTTAAGGCTGTCGCCCTGACGCTGGTTGCGTTTCTGGTCAGCTCGTGGAGCATTGCGGGCATCGTTTCGCTGCAGCATCAGTACACCCACAAGGTGGCGCTGCCTTTCGAGTCCTTCGACTTCCTCTACGACAAGCCCTGGCAGCGCGTGGGCGCCTACATAGTGGGTAAGTCCCAGCCAGCTAACTTCCAAACTATCCAGCCCACTGATATATACTCTCCTCCCCCCTCAAATCGCAGGCATGTTCGCCGGCTATGCGCTGTATAAGGTGAAGACGCCGCCGCAAATCTCGCGACGGCTCAATCTTAGTCTGTGGGCCGCCAGCCTGGGCATTCTGTTCGTGGTCATCTTTGGCGTGTGGCCGGGCGAGCTGAGCGCCGTGAACACCGCCTTCTATGTGGGCGTCGGGCACACCGCATTCGGCTGCGGCCTCGTCTGGATTGTGCTCTCCTGCTGCTGGGGCCTGGCGCCCACCGTCAACGCAATTCTTTCCTATCGCGTGCTGTGGCCGCTGTCGCGACTCACCTACTGCGCCTACCTGATCCATCCGATCATTATGTTCATCTGCTCGTCGCATATGAGCGGCACCGTTCATCTGAACAACCCGATGATATTGACCACCTTTCTGGGCAATGCCGTCGTCTCCTTCGGCTCGGCCTTTGTCATATCGGCCCTTTTCGAGGCGCCAGTCATACGCATTCTAAAGATCTGCTTCAAAAAGTGAGCTCCTTCCTCTCGCCTTCCTTCCAATTCGTTGAAATTTTTTTTTTTTTGCTTATCATAATTTGTCATAAAATGTATTGTAAATTGTACATAACTGTAGGTGTACGAGTCCCCATGCATACTAGGTGTATCGAGAGGACGCTAATGCTTAACGTAAATAATTATTTGTAGCTATATTTTTATGCTATGTTTCTAGTTGGTTTTGTGTACGAGTGAATAGTTGAAGTTGTTTGCAAAATAAACATATTTAATACAATCTTCTAGCAATTTAATTGTTTAAACATATTGGAGTATACAGGTAAAGCAGTTAGAGACTTCGAGTAGGAACTAATCCAAAAAGGATCTTCAACGAGTAGTAGGGAGTAGGGACTTCAGTGAGTAAGGACTTTGACAAGTTAAAAGTTCATTCTAATAAGAAGTATTTTAAAAATTAATTCCTACACAACAGTACACAACATATGCTAATTTCTATAACTGATAAACAACGTATAAATATTCAACATATTTCTGTAGAAAAACGAAGCTTTTAAATCAAAGATCAGGATGTTGTCACATAAATATGTTTGAGCAATAATTCAAGCTGAGAGCTTCACGATTTTGTTTTATTCCTACTGGGGATGTCAGCTCGCTTCGAATACATTAGGCTCTCTAGGAACGCATCCGTAACATCGAAATCGACGCTAGAATAGCCTGCGGAATAAAGTTCGGCTTCCTCGTCGTCGAGCACAAAGTAGGCATCACTGGCCGCCATCGAGTCCAGATCGTATTCGGGATAGAGCACCTTGGCGGTGTCCCGACAGAACAATCGTATGGCCGACTGTGCCATACGCTTAGCCTCCAGGCAGGAGCTGAGCTCCTGACCGGCGCCCGGACGCTGTATCAGTGCCCGATCCAACTGTGCCAGCAGGCGGCGGAATACGAAGTTGCCATAGCGTCGACGGTGGCTCTCGTTGAGCTGCTGGCGATAGAAGGCGCACTGCTGGAAATGCTCCAGCACAATGTAGATGAGCAGGATCAGCTGCATCACGACCAAAAAGCCAAGGGCCAGCAACATCGTAGCCTCCACATTGTCATCCCAATCCAATACGATGATATCGTCGGGCGGATAAATGGGTATCAGATAGGTTAATGTCATTTTTGGCAGCCGTCGACTTGTTTTGGTCGCCAACTGAACCCCAGCTTAATTTTTGAAATTTTGAATTAAGTTAGTGACCCGAAAACAAACAAAAAAACAAACAGACAAGATCCAGACAACATTCTAAGAGCCATAAAGCAGGCACTGTCTACGCTAACCCAATGACAGAGTAGGCCTTTATATGATTAGGAACAACTATTTCATACTCATGGCATTTATAGAAAATAAGATGCATTCCATAAGGTATTTCCTAATGCCCAACACTGCTTACAAGGTAGTGTCTTTGGAACCAACTCACTTAAGTTGACATATTTGTAAGGAACTACAATAAATGAATTAATTTAATAATTTAGGTATTTCCTAATGCTCAACAACTGTTTACACACTGCTTACAAGGTAGTGTCTTTGGGAACAAAGATTTCGTACTTAAGTTCAATTGGGCATTTATGGAATATTGTCCTAGTTTTAACCTTTGTCGAATGCATGGGTTCCTCTCCTCTCTCTTAAGCCTCACTTAAGTTGAGACATTTCTTAGGCATTACAATAAATTAGTTACATTCCATTAAGGTATTTCCTAATGCCCAACAACTGTTTACAAACTACTTACAAGGTAGTGTATTTGGGACCATTAAAACTTAACAAACTTATTTTAATTGGTTTTCGTTCTTTAACAAAATGCCATAAAGACTTTCAAGCTTATCTTCCGCTCGTGCAAGTCCAATTTTGTGGGCCCGATAACAGGCCACGATTTGCCTGCTTGTGGCCGCTATAAGAAACGCTGCCAGCGACCGAGTTACAAACAGTTTTTCACCATGGCTTTCACCAAGTACAACCGGCCGACGATGATCCGAGCGATTGCGCTGCTCCTCTGCGTGCTGTCGGGCAGCCGGGCCAATAATCCCAACTACTGCGAGCCGAAGCTCTGTAACGGCGAGAAGCACATTGCGTGCGGCCACGATGGGGTAAGTCATGTCAGAGTTGTCGGACTCTCCTTTTGATCCCCGCCATCAACTGATTCGCTTGCAGAGTTTCTCCAGCGAATGCCCGGCGGATGCCAAGCTGCTGGAGGTGGATGCACGGGCGCAGCTGTCGACGGTTGCGGCCCACAACGCAGTGCGGCAGCAGTGGGCCAGCGGGCAGGGCAAGGTGCAGGTGAAGGCCTGTCGCATGGCCACCATCGCATGGGACGCAGAGCTGGCCAGCCTGGCCGAGCTGAATGTGAAACAGTGCGTCATGGAGCATGACGACTGCCACAACACGCAAAAGTATCACAACTCTGGACAGAATCTCTTCATAGCCGGCTACTCGGGCATGGGTGCGCCGGATGTGCCGAAGCTGCTGAGTCAGGCAGTCGAGGATTGGGCACAGGAGGGCAATGACATCACGGCCCAATATCTGGAGTCATATCCCGAAGATAACGACATTCCGTAAGTCAATCAGCTTGTGGTCATCCAGTTTTTACCCATGTCGAGTTTATCACATCGTATCATAGCGTCATTGGCCACTTCACGGCTGTGGTCCAGGAACGCAACGTGGCCGTCGGCTGCGCCATTGCCAACTATCTGAAAGACGGCTACAACACGTTCCTTGTGGCCTGCAACTACGCCGTGACCAACTTCATTGGCCGGCCCGTTTACACGGCCTGCTCGACGGCCGCCGAGGGCTGCAAGAGCGGCACCAATCCGGACTACTCTGCCCTCTGCTCCAGCAGCGAGGATGTGGACTACAATAATGTCTAACCGAAGGGGCCTAATCAAGCTATATATGTATATATATATATATATACGTATATATCATGTCTGTAGACACTTAATAAATATGAGCAATTTTAAAAGAGCTGGACTTCTTATTAACATAAGCTATATTCATTTCTTTCATATCCATCTACAAAATGAAGGACATACAATTCAGCTCAAAGAAAGATTAATTTACTATAACAAAAAAATAAAAAGAAGTATATAGCCTTAATGAGCAGCTAAGTAGTCGGATGTAGCCGACTAAGCAATACACTATCATGGTAGAATAGAGATGCCCAATAAGATGATACTCTGTATCCAGCTACAAGCCTAAAATTTTTCTATATTAAATCCATATCCGAAATAAAATCTCCAAGTTTTCAATGTATTGTAAAAGTTCACAAGCTGTTTGTTGGCAATACAGAAATTTCGTAAATTGATTTTGGATTCACATTTGCACAGTGTCTGGTGCAGAATCCTTGGTCTAAAAGATGAATAAAGCTCGCAAGCTTCCATTACAGTTGTTGAGCGCATTGGAAACAAGTCACAATTGATTGCAGTCGTCTGTGTGAGAAGGACGAAATTGATTTCGTCCTACGCACATTTGGTAAAAACAAACACATAAATTTGTTTGCTTCTACGATCGGTTAAATTGATTGATAGATTGATTGATTGGCAGCTACTTGGCCACGATAGTCTTGAAGACGGTGGGTCGCTTGTGGGCGGGCAGTTGGCTGTAGCAATAGGACTTGATTGTCTCGAGATCCACGTCAGAGTCGGGCGACAATATGCAGATGACGCCTAGGCGATGGCCCCACAGCTTATTGGGTATGCCCAGGACGGCGACATCGTTGATGCCCGGATGCGAGATGAGCGCCTTTTTGATCTCCGAGCCGTAGACCTTGTAGCCGCCCACATTAAACACGTCTGTCGACTTGCTCAGGAAATGAAAGTTGCCGTTACGATAGGCACATATGTCGCCAGTTTTGAGGAACTTCTCAGCGAGCTGCTCCAGCTGCGGCTCGGTTTGTTCTGCAGCCTGCTGGTCTGGCTGCTGCTCGGGTTGCTGCACCGGCTGCTGGGCGCCGCTGGTGCCCGCCAGCTTGAGGGGAAATAGATGCTCGCCGGCAATTTCCAGCTCGCCCACCACCGTACTGATCACCATTGTGCTCTTGTGCTTCTTGGCGGCGACGGACTCGGTGGCCTGCTGGGGCTCGCACTTGCAGCTGATCAGCTGCTCGCCCTTGCTGTTGACGAGGCGCGCCGTAACACCGACCAAGGGTGCGCCCAGCGTGCCAGGCTGATAGTCCGCACTGCCGTTGGCCACCTGATCATCTAGCGCCGGTCCCAGCACCAGGCCCGACTCCTGCACGCCATAGTACTCGTAAATGTTCTGTCCGGTTATCTCGCGCCAGCGATAGAAAACAGACTCCGGCAGCAGCCCAAAGGCGGTGGCCATCAGGCGCACTTTCTGCTTGCAGTGATTGACAATGTACTCGACCATGCGCGAGTCCTGCGCGAACATCTTATCGTACTCGGCAATGAGGCGCTTGTAAATGATGGGCATGGCCAGAAAGATGTTTACGCGGTGCTTGGACGGACTGTTGATGCCCAGCAGCGAACTCCATGCCGTATGACTGTCGAACTTCTGCTGTAGCAAAATGTTGCCGCCCACGCCCAGCAGCGCTCCAATCGCGGCATGCATGCGATTCATCGAGATAATCGGCAGCATCGAGTCGGCGGCATTCAGCTGCCAGCTGCTCACCAGGCAGCGCATCTGGGCCTCGATATTCCGATGGGTCAGCACGACGCCGTTGCGGCCATTCGACGAGTTGGGCGTGTAGAGCAGCATGGCTGGGGCATCCGCATAATAGTCGTTGGGCAGCGTGCTCTCGGGTATGAGGGCGCCATTGAGGCCGACCAGCTGTTTGGCGTACATCGCTGTCGAGGACACGCTCTCCGAGGTGGGCACGAAACTGTGGTCCAGCACAATGCTAGCCGCCTGCAGCTTGACCGCCAGCTCCTGGGTCATGCCCTCGCAATCGGATGTGCCAATCAGCAGCTTTGCTTTGCAATCTGTCGCCTGCATCAGCAGCTCGTCCGGCGCCTGGTTCGGCTCCAGCGGCACAGCCACCTGGCCCGAAATCCAGCAGCCCCACTGTATCACTATCCACAGTGCGTTGGTCGAGCACAGAAACGCCACGTTCGACTGTGAGGCGCTGCCTGTAAGAAAAAAAAATAATGGTAAGAGGAGAGATACCCTAAATTCATATTTCATTCATTTGCATTTGATAGTTATGCTTATGCTTATAGGAAATACAATTTAACCATTTTCAATCGAAAATATTTTTTTGTTTACCGCAAAAATTGGATATTTGTATGGCCAGCTTCTTGGCGGTTATGTATAGCTGGAAGTACGTGAACTCCCCCATGACATCCTTGACGGCTATATCGTCTGGATAGAGTATGGCCTTCTTGAATGTCGGCACTACGAAATTATTTTGCTCGTCCTCGCGAAAGCTGTTGCGCAGTTTCTCTATAAAAGTGTCCTTCGTTCAAAGGACATGAAGGCATATAATTAATTCTCGAGTAATATGTGTGCTTTTTAATGGATTTAAGCTTACCTTGTGTATAAGCTCGGCCGAACAGAGACGCACCAAGGGCCGCCATTGCAAACTTTGAAAACGTCTCAGTGACAACATTTTCCAAAACTTTCCCAAACGGTTTTTTCGTTTCTTGATGCTAAGTCAAATACTTGTTCGAACCTCAATGCAACAAAAAACTATACAAAATATTCGTACAATCGCTTCAACAATTCACACACAAACCTCAAGGCTTACTGTGTTTGCAAAGCATTCATATTTCAGTAAATTAAATCAATTTATAAATATTTAAGAAAGATACTAAAGTATTAAATGTCTAAATCGAAATGCAATAAAAAACAACTCAGTACTAAGAATATATCAAACATTTTTAAAGGCAATATACAAACACAAAATACTCAATTCATGTATTTTCTTTATCGTTTTATAATTTTTATTATAAGTTTTCGTTTTCGTTTTATTTACACATTTAATAGGGACGATTATTAAAAAAAAATGCACATAAAAATAAAAATAAAAAAATTATACTTTAGCTGCAAGTGGAAAATGTAAAAAGTCAAAGTACAATGCATAAAAGATATCGCCACAATTTTGGTAGAGGCACTTATTTAAATACCAAATGCCGTTTACAACGACGCCCAGGATCAGACCCCCCCCCCCCTCCCCTCTTTAACACCCCATTTCAGACGAACTGTGACAAAACATAGAAATTTTTCTATAAATGCGCATAGTTTAACCTAATATATTTTATATGTACATGCAAGTAAGAATTTTTTGTTCCTGCTGCTGCTGAGAGAGTTGCCTGTAATTGTAATTTATACGCTTTTGATTCTATAACAATCTCATATATACCTTTTTATATATAACATTCTCATGATCTTTGACACTCAACAGTAGAATCACAGTTTATTGTGTTTGTGTGTGCGTTGCGAAAGTTTACAAACAAACATAAACTTACATTAATTAAAAATTTGCTACATGAACAGAAACACTTTATAATGCATAAGAACTAAAACATGAAGTTTACTTTATGTATCAAAAGAAACTGAGACTTTTGTTTTGAGACAAATTTGAGACATTCGAGATTTGAGTTTTTAAAGAGCAGTTTAACTGTCAACATAAATATTCATCTACAAATGCAAGACTCTTGTTTTTATAAACATTTAATGAAATTGCATCAGATAATAAAGAAAAGTGTTGCACATTGCAAACATTCGCAACTTTTTTTTTATAGTTTTCCACTGTGCTCTATTAGAACTTGATGTATTTTTTTTAAATGCAACGAGAGCTCTGGAGATCCACTGGTTGTATGAAATGTATTGCCTAAAAATGCTCTCTGTTTCCCTATTTTCTCCTCTTTAAACTGTGTCCTTTTTTTTTAAATTTTACTTTGTTCGCTTTATATTCGATTTGTGCGTTTTTTATATAAATGAGATTACGACTCTTAAATTGCAGTGTTGCTTTCTCTCGCGGTGTCTCTCTATTTTTTTCCTGTCTAACTACCTAGGTATTTGTCTGTGTTCTCTCTCTCTCTCGCTCCCTTTCTCGCTCGCACGCGTGTGCGCGTTTTCGCTCTCACACACGCTTGGGCTTGCTGACAATTGTGTAGTTGAGGCCGTTGTAGTTGCGATGATCGAGGGCGGCATCGTTGCTCTGATTCGTTGTAGGCGTGGCACAGGCAGGCAGGTTATTATTATTGTTGTTGTTGTTATTAGTATTATTATTATTATTATTGTTGCTGGTATTGTTGTTATTATTGTTATTGCTGCTGGCAGTGTTGTTGTTGTTGTTGTTGTTATTGCTGGACTTGCGTAGGACCCCATAGCCCAGATGGCTGTCGTCGGCCTTGCGAAAGCTTTCGGTATCGGGACTAGCGATCAATTCGTATTCGTTCGGCGGCGGCGGACTGCAGCGCATCCGAATTGCGGGCAGGGTCACGTTCACGATTGTCTTGTAGCCGCTGGAGGTTTTGTTGTTCGGCGACAGAAAGTCCAGGCGATCGTAGTTAGCGTCCGCTGCGCCGAGCACGCCAACGCCAACGGCCACGCCCTCACCAATATCGATATCGATAATTTTGGGCGTGCCGCAACCGCCGCCGCTGTTGTTGCTGCTGTTGGTGATGCTGTTGCCGCTGCTGCTGCTGTTGTTGGCGCCGCCGCTCGTATTGAGTTCCTTGCGCTTGTCGCGCTGCGACTGTGAACGCTGGCGCACAAAGCCGCCATCGCAGCTAAGGGCGGGAATGCGCTCGCAGTGGCGCACGTCGCCGACGCCGCGCGTTTTCCAGGCGTCGGTGATGTTCTCAATAGACTCGTAGTCGCGCTCCAGCGACAGTTTTGCGCAGCTCTCGTTGCGCAGCGGCAAATCGGGCGGACTGCCGCCGCAGCCGCCGGAGGATTTGCGCAATGGATCTGGCGTGACGGGATTGAGTATTACGGCAGAGCCGCTGTTCTTGCTGTTGGCATCCGAGGGCGACGATGTCGTTATGGCAACCGGTTCGTATTTCACAAGATTTTTATATTTATCACATTGAGGTTGGCCGCTGAGTCCAGTGCCTGGACAAGATGCCGATCCGAGCACGTTCAGCTTGTCCAGCGGCGAGGGCAGCTTGCGCGGCGGCTTATTGGGAATGTGTTTGCCGGCAGCGGCGGCATTTTGCGATGGCACAGACAAGCTGATGCTGTTGCCGGCAGCGACGCCGGCACCGGCACCGATACCGACACCGACACCAATGCTGCCATTGGCCGAGAAGTTGTTCAGGGAATCGTTGGAGCTGATAAAGCCACGCAACGAGATGCAGCTCTGCGTGGAATTAATCTCGAATTCGCCGGCATGCGGATTGCCCGATGGCGACGGCGGCAGCGGACTGCGTGAGCCGGGCTCCATGCAGGCGGCGGCACTGAACTGATTTTCGCCGCACTCGATGCTGCTGAGGCTGTCGCCGCTGATCAGCTTCTTCATTGACTTCATCTTGGCGGACATGCAGCGGAACACCTCCTGCGGATTGGTGTGATCCAGCGTGAAAACGCCCTCGCCCGTCGTGCACTTGCGTCCCGCCTCGAACTGGAACTTGCCATCCCGATAGCCGTACTTGCGTATGAAGCGGTACGGCCACATGGCAATGGTCACATTCAGATCCTCCGACTTTAGCTGCAACTCCGTCGGCGTCATCTGCAGCATATATGTGCGCGGCTCGATGTTGCAGCGGATCGACGCCTCCGAGGGTATCAGCGTTATCATAAACAGTCCATCCTGTTGACAATCAAACGGAATGTTAGCATTAGGTGTATGTATATTTTGTAGCAGAGGGAAGGCAGCTGTTGCCATATACTGCGAAATATCTTTGAGCTTTGAGCGTTTACCTCGCCAATCTTGTTTGTTTACTAATTGCGATATTTGATACTTTCACTCTTACCATTTATTATTTCTATTTTGTTTATGCACTTGCGTAACACGATATTTGTTGTCGTATTGCGCATTTGATTTCTACTGAGAATACCATAAAAAAAAAGTCTGGCTATAAACATTCACTTGTTGTTGTGCCTTAATTACGTTAAAGAAAACGGATCTATACTACAGAAATTGCTTTGTGAGAACTTGCCCTAGTTCTTGCTCTCTGGAAAACATTGAGACAGAGTACGAAAAACGTTAAACTGTCTTTCATTTCCTTAATTGTTCAATTTTTTATATGGCTCTTATTTTAGTAAAAAACTAGCTTTATGTAAAGCTTGATTGATCATGAATAATTAGCAAGTAAGTTATCAGAGTATACAAAAAAAAAAAGAGATATAGTTATATGAGATGATTTCAAAGTCAATTTTAAAAATAAATGAAAACTGTGCTTTATCGATTTCGAAAACCGATAACGCAGCAGGAAAATCAAATTTTTCAACAGTAATTGTATATTTCACAGTAGTCTCTTTTGGTCAAAGTAGTTAGTAAGTTGCCTTTGCGTTTGTGATTAGTTTCAGGTATTCGAACACATTCGAAATTGAACCAGTTGCTAAATGTATGAATAAAATTTAAAGAGAGTAAAGTTGTTATGTCCGATGCTTTATGAGATAGAATCTTGCGTACTGTGCCTACACATTTAGTTAGCAAAAATTCGAAATTCGAAAAATTACACGTGCGTAGCATGGACACGGAAAGCGAGATTGACACGGCATCTGAGCTGCTGCAGCAACAGAAAAAAAACAAATATAACCTGTGGCCGCCAACGAATGAAAACCTCGGCGATTGCAGAACACTGGGGGCACTGAAGCTGGCCATGGAAGAGGATCAGCAAAGGCTCAACAGGTCCATTGTACATCAAAAGGAACTGGAAAACGATGATTCGCAACGGGAAAGAGAGGACTCTACGTCGTCCGATACCCCAACAAGCGAAGAAGATCGCCTGGTCACGGTGCAGGAAATGCTGCGGCAGCAGCTCATCGACGAGGGCATCAGCGAGCAGCATCGGCTGCGCAAGGACAAGTGGAACAGGGAAATGCACAACGAGCTGTATTTGTTGAACGACATAAAGCGTGAACAGGTAATCGATCACAAGCTCAAGAATCCCATCCCGATACTGCACTGCAACACAGTGAAGAAATCTGCAAACGATGAGGCCGCCACAATGGGCGACCTGAAAAAGCTGGTGGCACAACAAATGCCGCGTGCCAAGCTCGAAAGTCTGACCACGAAGCCCCTTCCGCTCTGGAACTGCAGTGCGGTGCCGCGAAAACCGAGCCTGGTGGACGCGCTGCGCCGGCTATTTAGCCAGAATATCGGACCCTCGCTGGCCGTGGTCGTCGATGGCAAGCAGTTCTATTGCCATTCAATGCTGCTGGGCATTGTGTCTGGCTTCTTCACCAATCGCAACTTCTCGCAAGTCTTGTATCTGCCCAGTGCAAAGATACCCCCGCGCAGCTTTGTTAACATATATCGCTGGATGCTCGAACCCATCAACTCAATAACCCTGTCACAACTGATTGAGCTGCTGCGCGCCGCCAAATTTCTGGCCATCGCTCAGCTGAGCCGGCAGTGCTGGCGACTCGCCCACGAGATGCTGAAGATGTCCGGACGCGTGCTCACCATGTACATAACATCGAAGCGAGTCTGCAGCAACATCGAGAAGATCATAACGCCATATGTGGCCAATGTTTGGCTGCCGTTTGTGTCCAGCAGAGAGTATGTATGTTTGGAGTTCAAGAATGTCCAACGACTACTACAGCTGGACAGCCTGGCGGTCAATACGGAAATGGAAGTGGGTATGCGAGCTAACGTTGATCACATTTCGTATGTTTTCTTGTTTCCTTTCTTTTTGTTTTCTCTTGCCAGATTATGTATTCGGCCATTATTTGGCTGCAGACGAATTGGCCAGCTCGCAAATGCTTTGCGATTCAGTTGATGCGCGTGGTACGTTTCGATATTATGCCCTTTGTGTTTTTGATAACTTTCGGCCAGCGCAAGGACGGATCGCCGGCCATGTCATATCTGCAAGACTCGGTTATTGTGCGAAAAATGATATTCGACGGACTTGCTGAGCTGTGAGTAGCATTTGCCTTATCAATTTTCAACTAAATGTACTCTAAATGTACTCGAATCACAGTAAACGCAACATCGCGCACAGCACTCTTGGCAGCTGTCAACGGCACTGGATCTACGATCCGGCCTGTCCCTACCACCATAGCCAACAGTGCAACGCAGTACGCTTCGCGTCCTTCGACGACTTCACCAACTATTTACGCATGCTGCAGGATGCTGGCTATCCGCATGGTGTTCAAGTAAAGCGCATTATGGACGAAGGTATTGTCTGTTGTTAAACCGAATGACGTTTAAAGGAGGTAACAATATTGAAAATAAACAAAGTTTTTAAACAAAAACATGTATATCTATGTATATCTTTTCCCTATTTATGTTCGTGTCGCAGGCGTTAACTTCTGTTACATTCTATTGTATCATTTCTGTCTTATTTCTTTCTTACTCCTTTCACTTTATCAGTTAAGATAACCATGATTACATAACAAAAACAAGTGTAAGCACAAGAGCTCTCGAAGGTAAACGCTCAGTTCATTCATGTGCTTCCAATATAATAATGTAACTTACAAATGAACTGCAGTATAGATCATTATCCTCCTCGATGATACCGTGGGCGGCATGCAGGCCACTGTTATCGCAGAAGGCGACTGTTTGCAGTGCGGTCACCCAATCCTTGAGCTCCTCGTCGCTGTTGGTGTTCAACGTCAGTTGTCCATTGCGCTTGACAATCTGTATAAGATTCGCTGGCGGCGGTTCCAGTGTGATCTTGACACAATTCTCGAGCGTGAAGATCTTTGGATTCTTGTCATCTTTATTCTCGCAAATCTCCAGGCGTGCAATGCCATGGCGACTGGCCTTGAACAAGAGACAATAACGGCTGCATGATTTCTGCAAATAAGTGTATGTGATTAATATATGTATAGAGACTAAGTAATAAACGCATCTTTATTTTAAACCTGGTTAAAATTTTTCAAGAATATATAAAAAATGCATTATCCATAGAAATATTTATAGAGAATGTGTTTTTATATACATATATTATTATTATTTCTCTCGATATTGAATTACGTAAGAAGGTATGTAATTTAAAGAGAAGTTAAGGAAAATGTTTTCCACAATTCGAAGAATTTCTGCTAGACTTTTTGTTATAATACATATTAAATCATAAGCCTCTTAGCTAAAAAGACTTAAACTTTTTAAGGACATCTCGCAGGTTTTATATAAGAATCAAATTCACTGTTTACAGTTGACTTTTCTATTTATATCTTTTATTAAAGAATATATATATAAATAAACTTATAAGAAGTTAACAAGACGCTTTGAGTACACCTCGCAGGCTTTGTTAATTAATTTGCCGTTTGCCTCGCACTAACCATTGTAAGATCGGGTTTTAATGTTGTGCTAATCAAATTTCCGACGAAATTTCGAGCTTTACTTACATAATGGAACAACAAATACACACATTGTGTATCTGGGCACGGCCCAAAATCCTCAGGAGACATGGAACCGCTTAAAAGACACACTTAAGAATTCCCTGACATATGGGAATAAGTGGGGGAATTATTTATATATATATGTATATACCAAACTATATAGTATATAAAGACAACAAGAGCATGAAGCATGGATGAATCCCCAAAACAGCCGTCATCGCGAGCATACACACATGCATGCATACTTTATATGAATATGTATGTACATATATATAAATATAAAGGTATATATGTATATGTCTCAGGCGCGCACACGCAAATCGAAAATATGTTCGGTTCGCCGTTTGGCATGTTTGCCTCTTGCTCCCACCTTATGCTACTCATTTGTATGCAACAAGTATGCAGATGGAGATATCTAGACGCACATACACACACACACACTTGCACATACACATATATGTGCGCATACACACACGCACGCAGGCATGCACACACACACACACATGCGTTGCGAGGTCCTGTTTTAATACGCATTTGCCAAAATAGAATTAATCTAAATGCATTTTTATATTGGGAGGCATTGTTTATTTGTGCTAATTGTGTAATAGGCATGTTCTTTTTATTCGGCAGGCTCTTTCTTACCTTTTTCGAGATACGATTTAGCGAAAATCCAGTTTGTGTTGGAACATTAAGATATCCAGCCAAAACAGGTATTTCAACATCCATTCTGTTGAAGCCCGCTGCCGACGCTTCTGGTTTGCGTATTCAATTGGCCAACAACGAGAACAACAAACAACAAAAAATATATAACACAGGCGCGATTAATTCAGTGGTTTTCATATATGTTCAACGATTTGCTTTTCTTGGCATTTGCAATTGGAGATTCACACATCATATTTACATTTGACCCGCAACAAAAATAAACGCAGCCGCAAGCTCACAATTCGAGCAACTTTATTTATTTATGCGCTTGTAGAGCTGCATTCGCCTTGCTGCAATCGAATTCGAATTATCGAACAATACCACATTGAATACTATCGAGTGTGCTGTGATCATTTAACGATCGTTGTGCAGCAATCAAATATCGATAGCAATTCAAAATTAATTGGGCTTTGTTTGACATTAGCATTGTAAAATTAGCAAGTCTGTTAGCTAAAACAAAAAAAAATAATGATAATCATTTATAATTTTAACTCTACACTTGGCCGCCTTTGTTTACTTACTGATTGCATCCAATACGATAGGTATCAATTTAACAATGCTATCGCGTGACTTTAACTTTGTACGCATTTCAGTGTTGGTAAGTACAACAGAACAAATATCGATATGCCCATGCAATGTCGCTGCCAACCTGTTACAATATTTCACTGTGAATGGCCAACAACAATAACATACGGCGACCTGCAAAAAAGTGTATTTTGTGCAAAACATAAATAAAGTAAACAATGGCACACGACCGGGAGGTGCTCCGCATGATATGGGAGGGACAAATTGGCATTTGCTTTCAAGCCGACAGCGAGGAAATCGTTGGCATCAGGCCCGAACCCTTCTATCTGATGGTTTCCCGTCTTAGCTACTTGCCCCTGGTCACCGACAAGGCAAGAAAAAGCTTTGTGTAATAAAAGCAAAAGTAATCAACCGATTTTGTTTGATTTGTCAACAATATATGCTTACAGGTGCGCAAGTATTTCACCCGCTACATTGCCGCCGAGCACCAGGAGGGCGCCGCCTGGTTCGATTTCAATGGCATTCCTCTACGTCTGCACTATCCAATAGGTATTTAGCCAAAAAGCGGCCGTGTGGTGTGCATGTCAGTTAAAGCAACATATTAATAATATTTGGATCTGCGTCACAGGTGTTTTGTACGATCTACTGCATCCGGATGACGACAGCACGCCTTGGTGTATCACTATACACTTCTCAAAGTTTCCAGAGGAGACCCTTGTCAAATTAAACACAAAGTATAAAAGCAAAAGGTCTATATAATATTTATGAACAGCAACTTATTTGATTATTTAACGTTTCTAGGGAGCAGTTAGAATCGCATTACTTGTCCTGCCTAAAGGAGGCCGATGTACTCAAGCATCGAGGCTTGGTCATTTCGGCCATGCAAAAGAAGGACCACAATCAACTTTGGCTGGGCCTGATCAACGACAAGTTCGATCAGTTCTGGGCGGTCAACAGACGCCTTATGGAGCCCTACAGCGATCAGGAGTCCTTTAAGAACATTCCAGTTCGTTTCTACCATGATGATGTAAGTTTATACTGAGCTCACATTACTTGCAAATATTTGTCCATTACATGTAATATATGTGTTTTTTATATTATATTTAGATTGTAAACGCTCTTATCGTTTCTTTATCTATATTTAACATAGGATTGACTAACAGTCTTCGATTAGGATTTGCTTCAACATTATATTATATTTTTTTAATTCCATTTGAAATTCTTTAAATACTCTTTATTTACACTTTTTTCATATTCTTGTTTGTGAGTCCAAAAACTTTTTTTATTAATTGCATTATTAGTTACGATTTTAAATCCATTTAATTGAGGCAATAAATTGTTATTCGGTTTTGGAAACAGTGAAAAAAAAGAGTTACAAATTAGTGCGTCCATCTTTAAGTCAGTCGACAGTAGTTGTTGACTTATTAAGGTAGCAACCTAAGACTAAAGCAGTCTATGCCATTTAAACATGGTTAGATTGATTGATCAATTGTTTCTTATTTAAAAAAAACAGACAATTATAATATTTATCTAAAACCAAACTACTTTAGATTCATGGCAAGCAATGCGGTAAAGAGACTATTATTTTGTCTTTGGCTCTATTTCAGTTTCGCAACTTTTAAATTTGTAAATTCTATAACTTTGAGATATATAAACAAAGCTCGTATTGAAATAAATATGAATTGAGTTAGTCTCGGATTATTTTTGCTCAGGAGTACTAACACAAGATTGATTAGAGAAGTTAAAGTTAGTGCTTATAAAATCTAGCAAATTGGATTTAGGGATAAACAGTAACAAGCAGAATTATCTAACCTTACTATATATATATATATTACTTATAAAAATGATACGTTCTAAAAATATATATTGAGATTATTTTAAGATTTTGTTGTCTGAGCTTATAGGTAAAATTATCAATTTGAAGCCAAATTTTTTTAGTATAAATATAAGTTAGTTAGCTTTTAAGATAGATTAATGCAAACATTTGGGTAAATTTAAATTGTTTTGGGAAACTTGATGCACTGACAACCCTGGCCAGCATTTTAACCCTTCTTTAGCATAAACTAAAGTCCCAAAACAGAAGAAATTCGCACTTAAGTCAACTTAAGGCCAAAGTAAGATAACTATTTAATAACTTTGTGGCGCTACAAAACAGATTACAATGACATCAATTTGGGTATCTAGGGGCTATTAGTGTGTTTGTGCAAGATTTAACATAAGTGAGAGAGAAATGTGTTAATGATTTTATTATGAGTTATAAGTAGTTGAGGTTGGCATGCATATCTAAATTGTTATGGTTATAGTTTAGCTAAGCCTGGGCACTTTATTGGGCCGCTTATCTGACACGTGCAGTGTTTAATCCTAATACCTCACATTTAATTGTGTTTCATTTAATAGGATTTCACGTACATGCAAAAGTTAATATCGCCACTAAACGAAACCGGACAAAAGAAGAATCTGTGCGATCTGATGGCCGAATTATCGACACCTGTGCGCAAAGCGGGTGAGTTCAACTAAAGACTTTATACATTTATATATGTACATACATATGTATATAAATAGAGGCAGGTATAATTTACAACGGATTTTCCGGCTATCAATTAGCCGCAGACACTCAAACGCATTTCTTTGGGGCACAACAAATTGCGGCTGCGAGACGAGACGCATTCTTATAGCTGCTGGCATCCTTGCGGGCCCACAGTTCTCGCTGCCTCTCGCATTCATTAGAAAAGGCGGCCAAAAAGGTGCCAGTCAGTCTGGCCGAAACAGCGTCGGCGGCTCGCCTGACTTATTTATTATTACTTCTCTTTTTTTTCTATTGAAACGAGCCAAAGCCGCCGTCGACGTCCCTGCGGCACTGCCAATCATTCTTCAATTCATCAATGTCGCTTGGGCTTGGGCCGAACAAAGCCGAACGCAAGAAAGGAACGTGAAAAAACATCGACAAAATTATTGAACAATAGCCCCGGGCAGTCCCCGGGGCCGTAACTGAGACTGAGGCGACCCGAGAGTTGAGTTCTGAGCGCAGGTTGCCTGTTAGACTTTTTGGCCAAGTGTTTTTCGGGCCATTCAGCTGCATAGACAAAACAAAATGCACACGCATTCAAATGCATTTCTATATATGTATGTATGTATGTGTGTGTGTGTGTGTGTGTGTATAGGTTTGCCTTTGTGTCTTTGTGTGTGTGTGTGTGAAAAGAAGTGCGTGTGGATTTCCGTGGCAAACGCAAACGATCGTTGCAACGTCGCCGCTGGTTTCCAGCCAAAGTTGCCTTCGAGCATTTGAAATGTGTTGAAAAAAGCCAAATTTAGCCGCAAAATAACTTTTATACAACAATGTTTTTTATAAAGTGCGCATTTGAAACAATGCGGGGGAAAACAAATTTGGAAGTTATAATCCTTTCAGAAATATTTTAAATTATTTAATAAAAGTTTAGCTGAAGCTTCATTAAAATTTAACAAAATGCAGAAAATGTTTTTATTTGTTTGGTTAATGGGAGCTTAGCCACTTTATATTCTTATATAAAAACTTTTAAGCTGTTTATCTTTCTTTGCTTTAAAATAGCTTAGCTAACATATAAATTCATTTCAATTTTTTTCTCTTCTCTTATCTTACAAGCATTTATTTATATGTTTAAAAAAGTGCGAAAATTAAAGACATGTGCTTTGATAGTCCGATTTAAATATATAACTATTTTAAATATATTTTACTCTTTTACATTGTTGCTCAATTTACCTCAATATAGTACGTTTTTATTCAGCCTTTTTGAAAACCGATAAATTATGATTTTAATATTTTATTAGCAAGCAAGATGTTTGAAAAAGTGGAAAATGCTCATAAAACCTTAGGAATATTATTTAATATATAGTTGTTATATCAACAATTACCAGTAATTAACTTACTATTTTGTGGTTATTTAAATATTATCGTAGAAAATCACTTTAGCAGCTACAAAAAGTTAAAAAGTTTTTAAAAGCAACTAAACGGGGGCTGTAAATCAATTTTTTTTATAAATAATAATATGTTTTTATAATTAACAATAAAGATTAAACTTTAATCTGTGCATTATCTAATTTATATAAATTGCTAATGTTTTTTTATATGGATTTTTAATATTTTTTTATGGCTATTAACAGAACAAGAAAAATAAATTTAATTAATACTAATAATGAGAGTTATGATCGTTGATCAAATATGAACCAGATAAAACAACTTTCAATTGTAAGCTTTGTTAACTTAGATAAGAATAAAAAAGAAAAGTTTAAGCTGCAAATGCACTCTAAAAAAACAAGCCAAATGCGCAGCACTGAGGCCAACTGACCTGCGGCGCCGGCGACAGACACAAGTGCGAGGGAGCGCAAGCATAGCTCAGTGAATGTGTAGGTGTATGCATGTGTGTGTGTGTGTAGGTGTGTGCTGTTGTGTCGCAGTGGCTTAGGTGCAATAATAGCATTGGGAATTCCATAGCTAGACAAAAGGCGGAACTAAATACCTGCGGCTGGGATTTACGAATTATATCGTGAAGAACTCGCAGCTCAATGCGAGTGTAAGTGTGTGTGCTTGTGTGTGTATGTGTGTGTGTGTGTGTGTGTGTATCTGTACGAAACACTCCCTCGACTGGCAGCAAACTGTTGCCTCTTTCATTGAGAATCAGCTAACACTCGATTCCACTCGCCTTAGTTTTAGTCTCAGTTTTAGGCGCATCGTCCTTATCAGGACGATATACACATGTATATATGTTACCCTTGGCATCTGTTTGCGCTACAGGACAGCAGGTTTTTGGCCAGTTTTGTGCGACGGGTATTTCCCTGGTTCAAGGTGTGAAATTTTTATTTGCATGCCTCGGTATTTCCCATTTGAAAGGTGAGAGATTTGTTTCGTCCTTTTTCTTTTTTTTTTCTTTCTTTCTTGCGCTCAAATGGATGCCAAAAATATCGTGGCCGTAACACGTATTTTCCCAAAGGTCATCCAACGTGACAGTTGCATTTAATTTGCTGTTCTTGTCGTCCTTGATGCTCACACACACACATACACCCACACACACACACACACGCACATACAAATTTCTTTAGCCTAGCCATAACACTTAAGTCTAAGTCTGGCTTAAGTGGGCCAATGGATCTTGTGCGGTGCCTGTGTGCTTAGCCACAAGTTAATTCCCAACCAGGTCAATTGAGTGCCCCCCAAAAATAAGCTGGATTACGCATTCAATAATAAATAACTCAATTTACTTACCAATTGTTTTAAGGCTTGTTTTTTATTTGTCTTTTTTTTATTATCATTTTAATTTTTTGGTATATATAATTAAATTTTAATCTTATGTATATAATTATTTAAATATGTTTTTAAGCATGTCTAAATAATGTTTATTCAGCGGTTCTCCTTACAATTCTTTTATAAACACTCTTTTAAAAAGAGAGTGAAACTTGCTTTTATAAACATTAATCTTTAAACTGTTTGTTAGAATATAGAATCCGCTTTTTTATAAGTATTGAATACTAAAGCCTCTTTTATAACTTTGGCAAACATTTAACTTTTATCATTGAATTAACTCAACGAATATTATTTTTTCGATACGAGATTGTACTATATGCATTTATTTTTACATTTTATAGATATAAAAGAACAAAACATTAAAAAACATAAAAACTGTATATTTAATGCACATTAAAAAACTTAATTTGACTATAAATCGATGGTTTTAAATCTAAACTTAACTTAATTAAATTTTCTTTAAAACACGACTTCAACGTGTTCAGATACCTTTTTCTTTACTAAAATTCCCTGTTTTAATATATTTTCAGCAGTTTAAACAAAGTGTATAGGGTATTTAAAGATCGATAGTTGTCAGACTGCCTTCTGATAAAGTCTTCCTCTAAAATGTGAAAAGTTCTCTTTTACAAAAAAGATTTCTTACACATTATGCAAAATTATTGCATTGAATTCGCCGCAAACGAAGATCAAATTAAAACCCCAGACACATACTATGTATGCATATTACTTATATATACATATACATACATATACATACATATATAAGAATATATGCATACTTATATGTAATCTATGTGTACTTGGGTGTATTTTCCCCATGCCAGTCAACAGCCATTCAATGGGCATGTTTATGCGCGTGCGGCCCACAACCCCCAACCCCTACCCCGCCTCCTTTGGAGGCAGCCCCTTTTTTGGGGCCTAACATGAGTTGTTTATAGTTGGTTTTGCGGCTAAAGTTGCTTGTAAAGTTGATCCGTTCAAACCAAACGACCCCCCTTTAGACCCGCCCCCGCCCCCGTTCCGCCCGCTTGGCCAGCCGCTTGCCAATTGCAGTTTTTGTGTGTAAAAAGAAGAAAGAAGAAAAGTTTTGCCGCCGCCGTCGCTGCTGCCGCTGCTGCCGTTTGCATCCGCATCCGCCATAAAACACCCACAAATCACATTCAAAACGTGGTCAACTGTCTGCGGCAAAGAGAGGCAGGGCGGGGGCACTTGCACGCACGTACGCGCCTCTATGCGTTCGTGTATGTGTGTTTGTGTGTGCTCGTGTAATGCGTGCATTTTCATAGAAAATTTGTATTTAAATTGAAATGAATTTCAAATATACAATGCAGTCGTCGTGGCGTGGTTCAAAGTAGATGCCATTCCGAGAAATCAAAAAAGCAGGCAACAACAACACCAACAGCAGCAGCTAAAGGCAGCCCGAGAATCTAAGACGCGTCAAAAATAAAGAAAACGCATTTCTTAGCGACTGCGCTGCTGCGTCGCTGCCGCTGCTGTCTACTTTGTTTTTTTCGCTTCGCTTTGCTTTGGTTTTTTTTTTTTTGTGTTGTATTTCGTGCAATGCGCTTGGACGGACGGGCGGGCGGCGGCGGCGGTGGCTAGCGGGAGCCCGTAGCACAGGCGCTTTCATGATTTGCCGCCGGCTATGACTGCGGATCTGGCGTTCACCGGAAAGCAGCGTCAGCGTCGGCGTTGGCGTTGGCGGCGGCGTTTTGGCTTTTTGAATGCTCACACAGTCGCATTCGCACACACTTGCATACACGCATGTCAGCCAATTGCTCGTTCACTCTCTTTCGCTCTCTCTTGCTGTCTGTTTTTTTGCGCTCTCGCATTTTGTGTGCGTACGTGCGTGGCAGGTTGCGTTTGTGTTTGTGTAGGCTGCTCTCGAATGTGTGAAAAGGAAGTTCTGAGATATCACCTCCGCTTATTTGTATTTACACCTCCACCTCTACCTTTTGCCGGCTAACCCCAACTCCACCTTGCCCGTCGGAAATCGCACCTCACGCTAACACAGCTAGCCCTTGTGTGTGTTTATCACTTTGCGCCGTCGCCCCGTCGCTGTCGTCGCTGCTGCTGCTGCTGCTGCTGCTGCTGCACCATATCTTTTATGGTCAGCAGTTTCGGCTGCTGTTGTTGCTGTATGTTGCATTTGCCACCTTTGCATTTGCTTAGTTCCATTTCGACACATTTTCGTTTGCATTTCGTCAATCAGACAAACAATGCACAATGCAATCAGGACGACCCTCGTTCTCGCCCTCACTTGCTGTTTGTGTGCATGTGTGTGTGTGTGTGTATTTTGTGTGTTTGTTTGACAATTGTTTGCGCCACGCCCCGGCATTTTGGGTGGGCTTCGCAGCAGCAGCAGCTGCAAAACAAAAAACCTGCAACAAGTTGGTCCTTTGAATTCATTTCGTGGCTCACAAATTTTAACGAAATCCGCTTTAAATCTTGACGTCGCTTCGTTTTCAGGCGAACAGCACACACGCACACATGTTGTCTGGAAAGCTCGCTTCCAGCAAACAGCCTTAAGTTCTCTTCCATTCTTCGCTCTCGCTCGCTCGCTGTTAAGCTGCGTTTGAACGTCTTGCGGTTTTTGGGCTTTGTGAGCTGCTCTTAGGTATTTTTTCTCTTAGTTTATTTTGGCGCTGTTTTATTTTGATTATTTTTTTAAGCTGTTTACAGCGGCTACATCCAAATGATGTTTTCCAATCAGATTGATCCCATCGCATGTTTTTCCCTGCTTTGTATACATACTTATACACACATATGTATATTCCAGTCCCCCTACGCGCGTTCTCTCTCTTGCACCTCCACTTCCTGTGCTTGTGTGCTTTTTTTTTCATGTGTTTTTGGATCAATCTGCCAAAAAAAAATTGCCCAGTCAACGGTTTTATGCACTTTTAAAGCTACAGGTTTTTCGTTTCGTTATGGAATGTGTAACACATCGTGAATGCAACAGAAAACTACTTATGTTTCTATATGTTCTTGATCTAGTTCTATTTTTTACGTGCAGACAAAATGACAACTTTATTATAAAGTTACTATTTAGAAAAAAGGCTACAAAATAATAGATAAAGTTTCAACCAAAAAATTTGAATATCCCTTTCTGATCAACCAATAACTGTGAGGGTATGCAATATTCGGCGATCTTCAGTTTAGTCTGTCTACTTCTTGTTTTCGATTCGACTTTTGCCTGTCGCTGTTTTCGTGTCAACTTTGTTGCTTCATCAAAACAAACGGACTGCAAACGGAATCGGAATTGAAATTGGAATTGGAATCGGACTTGAATGGCGTAGGAGAACTTGAAACAACAACAACAACTACAATATAAAAATAAACAACAGCAAGTGAAAATCCATAAGGCAACGTAAATAAAATAAAAATCAACTGATTAGCAGTTTTAATAGCGTCACTGAACTGCCAAATGGAAATGTGCAATTGATACACAAATATGTTTATATCTTGTATATATATATATATATATATATACATACATATATGTTTGTTTATATGACATACATATATCTTTTAAGTGGCAGCCGGAACTGCGGCGATCGTTGGGGAATCGCGCCAATAGATCGCGCAGAATGCAGATAAGAAAGCTTCTTCCAATTCCCAAATGAATCAGAATGAATCACAATAAACCCAAAAGTTCTGCATAGAGTTCCAGGCTGCTCATAACTGGAGGCTATTACAAATGTTATTTCAATCTTCTGGGCTCAAAAAACCGATAGCTTCATATGTTATTTTTGCTTATAAGAAATAAGTCGATATTATTTTTATAGAGAAAATTTAACTGATAGCTAGTTTGTAAGAAGTTCAAAGATATAGCAAATAGTATTTATCTGTAAAACTTTATTTTTTTTTTTTTTCGCTCTTGAATTTATGTTAATAAAATTTCAATGGATTTTGTAAAGGACTGATAACGAGATCTCTGAAAATGTCGACAAAATAATTTGTCATACAAATAATTATATGTGCATCACATTATTTCCAAATTAAAACATGTATAATATTCATCTAATGTTTAGCTGGTTTTTCAGAAGAAATCAAAAAAAAAAAATAATAAATGGAGAAATTTTATATGTTGAGTTAAGAAAGAGGACAAACCACGACAATCTTTATGGAAGCGGTGATCTTCATTTAAGGGGCGATCTACATCGTTAATAATTTATAAAGCGATCCTCATTGATGCTCGTTAAAATAGATATCCATATACTGTAAAAGCCACTTTGAATTGAGTTATCCTCCGTGATTCCAGCTTTGGCCACGATCTTCAATATACGATCCTTATTTACAGGGTAGTTTTCGGCTCTTTCATCCTATAGTAACAGTAAAGGCTGGAGAATAAAATCTGTTTAAGCTCTGTGATAAACTTTCAATTAAATACGATCCGCATAGCTTAAACAGATCTTACTATATCTAGAAAAAAATGTAGATCAACAAGAATTCATTTACATTTTAGAGGCTACATGAAAATGAACTTGTTAAAACATATGAAATTGCAATTTTCCAAGGTTCGAATCGTTAACGCGGTTCTGGCATAAACCAAATCAACGACAATTTTGTTTGGTTTTATAGCCAAGTTATGTGTTTATAAAGTCTGGCACTATTCACAACTCGCTGCTGTAGGGTATACAAAAAAACGCACAAACGGTGTGTGCGAGTAAGTAGCACACACACACACTCAGACACACACACACTCAGACACACACACACTCAGACACACCATATCGCACTCAATTCACACACACACGCATAGCTCTGATAATGCCTGATTACACAGAGAGAAAGAGAGGGAAGAGCAAGCAGAAAGATAAGATTTGTGCAACGCTTTCGAAGAGTTCAAATAGAACGCATACGTATTGAATGCACAACGATTCCAATTTAATTCGATTCAATTCGATTGGATTCATTTTGATTCGACTCCATTTGAGTTAAATAAAATAAAAGCGCTTGGCCCCGAAAATCGGAAACTTCCTCGGATCCATGACGAATATGATAACTATGATTATGATTGAGTTTGCTTTAAATCCTGGTTCATTAATGATATACATAGATTATATTTATAAGTTAGGCTCATTTGAAAGAGTGAAAAAAGTCTAAAACAGGTTTCACTTTACGCCTTTTCCTTATATGTTATAATATATATATTTTTTGTTTATATTTCAATCCATGAGCTGCAATTTAATGCACAGAATATTCGTATATACTATTGTATATATATATATATTTGTATATATTAGCAACAATCATTTAAACATATAGAATAATAATACTAATAAAAATTAATAATATTGAACTGCTGCCCTTCTTTCGACGCCTGCTTTCGCCTCCGCCCCCTTTGTCCCGCCTCCTCCAATGCGGCGAATGGCGCCAAACAGTCTTTTTTATCAGCAACAACAACAACAACAACTGAGTCACAATTGTCTCGCCAGCAACTGTTGCTCGTGTCTCGTCGTTGCTGTTGTTGTTGTTGTTGCTGCTGTTGTTGTTGTTGTTGTTGCTGCTGGGTTTTGGGCTTTGACGCTGTTGGAGGCGCATAGCTCACGGCTAAAAATAAACGATTGCAGCGCGAATGTTCAGCGTATCTGATAAGAAAGCCAATCATCACAATAATTTCATAGATTGCGCCCTATAAACCAATAAAATCCAATAACATAGCTAAGCAATATCAAATGCTTCTCTCTCTCTCTCTCTCTTTTTCTTTCTCTCTCACTCTCTCTTTCTCTTTCTCTGCGTTTGCCTGTCTTGTGATCCCATTTATAGCTCCTGATTATCCATAAAGAGAAAACAATGTTTACCTGTTAAAGTTAACAGGTGCTTGTTTTGATTTGTTTATAAATTTAACTGTGCTTGAATTAAGCGGCACTTTTTTAATATTTTTAATACGTTGTGCAAATAATTATACTTGTAAGCATTACATTTTCTTAAAATGAAAACATTTATAATGTAAATCAATTGTTTCTAAGTATATGGTTTTATTTATAGCACAAATTTCAGTTAAACCTGTAAACAAAAAAAAAAATTTTAAATTATATTAAGTTTATCTGTATACTTCCCAAATCCGTATAAAGTACTCCATTTTAATCTTAACTTCTTAACTTTATTTGTTTTTTTTTCCGAATTTTTTTCTGAAAAAAAGAACTGTGAAGATCACTTTCGATCGCAGATTGAGGATCACGACTTTTTGTGATCAGCTCTTGAATGCTAAAATTCACTTTTACATAGTCTGCGTTTGCTTTACTTTGATGATATTTTCAGGCAAGATCGTTTCTTGAATAGCATCCAACTGATGATCGTCGCTTCAGTTGGGATCGCATGTGAATAGAAAACATAACCTGCTGAAGATTGAGATCGCAGTTAAACTATCGTAGCACACTGTGCAGCGGCAATCTATAATTACAATATGCCCCGGCTATAATTATAAATGACGAAAGTCAATTCAATGATCGAGCCACTTCAGATTGCTATTGTTGTTATAGTTGTTGTTGCCGCTTGTCGATTAACGGTTAGCAAAAGTCTCTGGCCTGTGGCCGATAATGCTTGCCGTGATTTATATGGCAATCAGATGGCAGGAAATACTCGCATATACGGGCTATATATAGGCCCCGATTATGCCGAGTGGGCGCCAATGCTGATTAAGGGTTTTAAGCTTAGAATAAAAGAACAAAACAAAACACGCACAAGCTACGATTTGTTATCGTTAATCGGCACCAATCGATATCGATAAATCGAAGGTGTGAGAACTACAAATTTGAGATAATAATTCTATTTAAGTAACATATAAAATCTTTAAAGCTGCATTTATTTATTATTTATTTATTAGCGTGCCATGTGAATTCTGATCAAAGATCAAGAAAGTGATCATTGTAGGGCTCGCCTATGAACTCAAACTAAAAAGAATTATTAAAGACGTTCTAACTGAGTTATTTAATATAAAATATATATTTTAAGTACAATATCATAAAAGCTGATCATGGATCAGTCGCAGTGATCATTGCTTAGTTTATATCTAATTGTTATCAGTTCCACATAAGTTATTTAAAGGTGTTTTAGAGAGCAAATTTTAACATTAAGAATTAAATGCTGATCAAAGATGAAGTTAGTGATCATGTTAAAGCTTTTTTCTAACGGTTTTAAGTTCTTCACCAGTTATAAAAGTGACTGTAGTTGATTTATTTAATATAAAATATTTATTTTTAATGCCATATTATAAAAGCTGATCACTGTAATCATTGATTGGCTGATATCTAATTGTTATCAGTTCTAGATAAGTTATTTAAAGCTGTTTTAGAGAACGAATTTTAGCAGCAAGAATTAAATGTTGATCAAAGATGATGCTTCTGATCATAATAAAGCTTTTATCTTAATATATTATAAATGCTGATCATGTAATCACTGTGATCATTGATTGGCTAATATCTAATTGTTATCAGTTTTAGATAAGTTATTTTAAGCGATTTTAGATCAAAGATTAAGCTAATGTTGAAGCTAATCATCTTCATAAGTTATATCAAATATAAATGCTGATCATGGATCAATCAAAGTGATCATTGTTTGCTCCCTTTTTGCTTATCCATACTTCCCTGTTTCCGCTCCCTTTCAGTTGGCTTTCGCACCCATGGCATTGAGCTGCACGAGGAGACGCAGCTACAATGGATGTCCGAGCATCTGAGTTATCCCGACAACTTCCTGCATTTATCGGTGGACTACAAGAGTGCCTAGAATGTGTTCAGCTGGCGCTGGAATCGATGTTGCTAGCGTTTAATCCAGTTCCCGATCCCCAATTGGATCAATTTATATATACATATATTTACTTATTTGTGCTAACCAGCAGACAGCAAAACAAAACGAAAACCATAGCGACTAATTTAGACTTAAGCTTAATGTACAATACAAACATACACATTTATGTATCATATCTATGCAATAATATCTGTATATACATATATATATATATATACATATATACAGCTTGCTTTAGCATTTGAACTACGTAACGCAAATAGATTCGCACGTCAATTCCCATCGATCATTTCGATTTCTGCTATTTATTCGCGCCTTATTTCGCGCCGACAACACTTCTTCTTCTTCTTCGTTCTTTCCACTCTATTTATAGCGCCCGCCCCATCGAACGGGCCCCAGGAACTGTTGTTGGAATCCCACACAACGTGGCGAAAATCGTGCCACAAAACTCTCTTATCAAATGCCACGCCTCAAATTGTGCAACGAATGCAAAATACCCTAAATGCTTATATATAGAGAAAGGGGCGGAAATCGGAATAGATATACATATAAAAAGATTTTCCTAGATTATATTAAAATTCTCTCTCAACTTTTGCTTAGTTTTAACATAATTTGTTAGCTTCAAGTAAAATTCTGTAAAAAGAAAGCTTTAATAAACAATATTAAAAGGATGTAGAGTCTTTAATTAAAGTTTCAAGAAAGTAAGGTAAGTAGAGTTATAAATACAAACACAATCTTTTGGTCTATACAAAAAAAAAAGAAACATTTCCAGAAAATTGGTTTAGATAACTAACGAAACTATTTGATTAAAGACAAGTTTAATTGCCATCAATTTCTGTTACCAACGTTGGCCTTAGTCGCGCCTACCCCTCGCCTGGGCACCTGCGATTTGCAGGGTATGGCGTGCAAACAAGAATCGTACGTTCCGGTTGAGTTCATTGATTAGAGCACTCGCGATTTTTATCCGCTGTCAAGATAACGGCGACCTTACACAATATTTCAAGCAGCACATATTTTCTTTTTTTTGTTTTTTTAGCCCATTTTCCTTTTAATTTTCATTCTTTTATTTGAAGAGCATCGATTTGGAAATGTCAGCGAGCCTGGGCAAATGGCGAACGCCACTTGAGAATGATTAATACGCGCACTTTTCAATATATGCGATTAATAATTATTTATCTAGGTCGTTAGGTGAAATGGAAAGCACCAACCCCCGCCCCCCCCCGCGCGCAGTCCCGGCCCCTACTAAATAAATAAGGTGGTCAAAAGTTTATTGTTTGGCCTCACGTAATGGATTTTGACAAACCACTTAATGTTCAGATATGGACATTATCTTCGCAGTGATGGATCTGCACGATCGAGTTTTGCATGTTCCATAGAACATCTAGTCTATATATAGTATGTACTTTGTGGACAGACATCGATGGAGCATATATTTGTCCATTCGGTCATTGATCGATCCGCTCACTTTGCTCTGTCCAAATACTCGTCCCGGACGCAGCCAGTTGATCATTTGATCAGCGACACTCTCGAGTGCAACCGATAACTTATACCATAAAGCGCACAATAAACAATCGATTTAGTTGCCAATTGCGATGAGCCCACTCATTATTCATCAAGCGATCCTCGTCGAGTGCCGATCAGTCTGCACGATAGCCAAGAGTCCATAGATATTCCCATTTTTATATACATATATATTTTTATTCAACTGAATCATCGGCCATGTGTGAGGATTTGAGTATATGCTGATCACTGATCCTTAATGGGAATGATCACACTTTAAAGCGATCAAATCAGTTAGTTCAATTGTCATGGTTTATACTGATCACTGATCGTTTACGGAAGAAAGATATTATTCTTAAAGATCACATTTAATGGCGATCAGTTGACTTGACTACTTAACTGATCACAGCTCCAATATAAAAAAGAATAATCTTTTTTATAGATCACACTTTTAAGCGATCAGATGTTAGTTTTTTCATACTTAACTGACAACTTACTGATCCTTTATTGTGAAAAATAATTGATCAATAATGTCAACAAAAAGTACGTTAATATTGTTTACCGATCACTTTTTTATAATACCCTTTAATACTTCAGTGTTTACATATTCTCCTTATCACTAAAACTTGAACTTTTGAAGATCATTTATATTTTTTTCGACCAAGTTACTGCAAATAAAAGCTGCTAATTTATGTTTAAGTATTCAACCTTGGTAAACTGTTGAAAGCCAGGAAAATATTATAAAATAGTTAAAATCGATTGTTAATTAAAAATTTATGCCCGAACATTTTCCATTTCCCATTCACTTTGAATAACAATTGAACAAAAACAGTTCCATTAAATCACCAAATTGATCGCAACTTAAAAAGTAGATAAGATAAAAGTAAATAGATAAATAAAATAAATCAAAGCGTTATCAGTGAGGATAAATTGTGACGTTATCTGTGAAAACCGGAAATAATGTTGAAAGCCAATTCCAGAGAAAGAAATGCGAAATAAAAGAAGTTGAAGATGTGCAAGGAAAATTGAACTTTCAAATGAAATAAATATAGATTAATATAAATAAAAGTGATCGATAGAAATCCAAATGATATTAGAAACAAAGTGAAATATTGATCAATAAATGCTATAAAATAAATGTCTAAAATATGTGCGCAAGATCGATATGTATCGATTCCAGAGTAAGTGATCGATAACTTTAAGTTTTGCTTAAAGCGCCTGAATTATAAAATATATCATTAAAAACCTCTTTTAAGCATATTTTTAGGTAAAACAAATTTCGATTTTCCAGCCATTTTCCGCGCTTGCCGCACTGTGGAGAGTCCCGTTAAATCAGTCAGTTCGTCAGTCAATCAGCTGATTTGTTTTCTTTCTTTTGCACGACTGCGAATACTTTCAAAATAATATAAGAGAAATGTAAATGAATTTTAATAGATTTGTGTATGCAAGATTTGACCTTGGCGAATGCAGTCAGGTGTGTTATGCAGCCAACGTCAAAGTGGTGCAAGCACCACTGCCACGCCCCCCGGCCCCGCCCTGGCCGCACCCATGCCCGGCTGTTTGTTAACTTTGTAATTGGCTGCATTTGATGCGCATCAGCTGAAATCAACGCTCGCTCGCCCGGCGGTGCACATGATCTCGGTGGTGCTCGATGGTGCCCGGTGGTGGCTGGCTGGGGGAAAGGCTGTCATTTGGATGGGACCGCGCGAATGCTTGTCACGTGGCAGCGAGAAATCCGCGCACAGCAACAAGAAATAAATCAAAGACATTCGTTTAATGCCCCGCAAAATGAGCCACATGTGCTTTGGTCCGCTTGGGTGGGGCGGGTGGTGCCGCTTGCGGCAGGGTATTTAGAATTGGATGCTGACCAGATTCAAAAAGCGCATGCTGCCAGACAGTCACAGGTGTAGCGTTTGTTTGTTTGCTTTTGGCCGTTGCCCTGCAGCCATTCGAATGTATCGCCAGGAAGATAGTTTGGCGATACGCTTAAAGAAATCGCATTTCCAATTGCTTGTCCTGCTTATAAAGCAAGTGACAACTTTTCGCATGCCTCTGTTGTCAAGTACTTTGCTTGGTCTATCGCCAATTTATCGTCCAGGCGACATGAAATTCGCCAGCTGAGTTGAACCAAACTAATATTTAAGTGAAGTTATTTGACAGCTGTTTTATTTGCCATCATTTTGTAAGGGGCAACATCGTGTTATGATCCTCCGAGGCGACACCTATTTATTGCCCGGCGCCCCGCCGCAATTCGTAGGGCATTTCTTTGGTCTCTTTTGGCCAACTTCTTGCGCGACACATTCTTTGGCAGCAGCCACCGTACAAATGTGTGTTCGTGTGTGTGTGTGTGTGTGTTCTATGCAAAAATATCAACTGTGTAAAATGAGTGAATGCTGCCCGAGCAACGCCCACCGCCCACCGCCCGCTGACGTCGCCGCTGCAGTCGGCGTCGACGCCAGCGTCGGCGGCTCGGGCTCCTGATTGGCGCGCACATTGGCAAACGAGAGCACTTTATTTTTAAATGTTTTAAAAATACGAGCATTATAGAATTTAGCGGCTTAGTCATAGCACAAAACGCTGCGATAACCACAAAATAAAGCAAAAACAAAAGAAAACAAGTAGAAGTGTACTGGTCGGGGAATGCCCGACTGCCAGATACCCTGCAAACATACAAAAACTTCCATACATTTTGTACGATTTTTATGCAACTAAAGTTTTCTTTTCGATTTTTAACACAAGTGGAAGAAAGTACCCAAAAGTGTAATGTTTTCCAACTAGGAGAGGTTTACAAGAATATACTTAACCAAATTTAGTGGCAATAGCTTAAATACTTTTTAAATTATGCCACGAAAACAGTGACTCAATACCGATATTTATCGATATTAAGAACATTCGGTAAGTTATCGATTATAAAGATTTTCTTAGAGCAGCCCAAAGAGTGAAAGAATCTTATGGTGAAGAGTTTAAGTCTCTAGCTTGCGTAGCTCTCGAGATTGTTGAGTTAAAGCAAACGGAAAAGTCTTAAAAATCGAAGTTCTTCCTCCTAAATGGGTCTGTAGATGCCTTCCCCTGCTTGTAACATACACACGCGCCACTCAATTATACCCCACTTAGTTTTAGGGTATACAAAAGTGTAAAAAGTAAAAACTAAAAACCAAAAATCAAAATATGCCAAACGAATTGACCAGAACTGAGACACCAAACCAAGACAAAAGCGAGCAAACGCAAGGCAAAGCGAAACGAAATGAAGCAACAACAACAAAATAGTCAACTAAAGGAAAACTAAATACACACACACTCGCACACACACACAGACACACAAAGTAGTCAAGCGATGAGCTGGCCAAAATGACACACGCAACGATGATCACAAGATCACAAGTTGTGCGCGACAGATCAGATCCATCATAGCGTATATCCATATGGATGGATCCGTGGGTCAAAGCCCACTCGGCGTGGAAAATGCTAGAAACAGAGCCGAGCGACTGTCAGTCAGATTATCCCATTGATCAAACGAAGATCAAACGATGCGTAAGCGCTGCATTCCTGCAAAAGATCCAAAGCGATTTTGGTTACAATCAGATCTTAGCGCTCGATCGCTTGATCGTACACTCAGCGAAAATTGTCAAGCGTTCTGTAAATCAGTAATTGATCAAAGTGATTTAAGCTGGTCAACGTTGTGAAATTTCCTTTTAGAATCTTTTACTTGACGCCTATTTGAAGCTCGTAAATTCACATGATTCATGCTCAATTTCAAGAATAAAATGTTTCGTTCATACTTTAAAATAAGATTTAATTTTTGTAATTTTTGCCTGACTAGACAATACCCTGTGGCCCAAGCCAACTTAAAGCCTAAAAACAAGGCAATATCTTTAAGATAAAGTGAGTTCCTAACGCTTATAAAGTCTTGTATTTAAAAAGATCTTTTAATTTTTTATCTTTAAGTAATGCAAAAAGTGAAACAGTTTAATATCGATTTTGGCTTTTAAGTGTTTAAAAACTTTTATGTAAGAGAAGAAAGGAGGAAAGCGCAGGGAATAAATGTTGCAGGCAGTCAATCTGTTTGATCTGATCACATAATAGCTGCCGAGTAGCGTGATCACTGATCAGCCGATTGGCAATTGCATAAGGGCCAAGCGCATTGTTGTTGACTTGTTGCACAAGTGCCAAATGATTAACACTGTCCGACAAAATGGCGAAATCTAAAAGAAAAACATTGCGATTTTTTTTTTTTTTTTTTTGTTAATTGCGTAAATTTTTTATTTGTGGTTCAGTTTTTTGTTTGTTTTTTTTTCATTCATTTTTTGTTTGTTTCAATATATAAAAATACTGTTTTTTATATATAATAGGCATATATGTATATATATATTCATATATATATATATATATATGAAATTTTGCTTACCCGAAAAAAAAACATCTTTTGTATATAAATATATTGTATATATGTATATTGTATATAGATAGAATTGATGCTGTTGTAAATATACTTTAAATATATGTTTTTATATATGTATATATTTATCTGTAAATATCGATTTCTATATAATTCTTTATATGCATTAGCAGTTTTCAACAATTTTATTAAATTTTGTTTTGTTTTTTCATATCACAAGAATTTTCAATTTCCCAAAAAAAAGTGTGTTTTTTTTACGTGTAAATAGAATAATTATTTTAAATATTCATACATATATATATATCGATTATAAGATAATGTTTATATATATATATATATATATATATATATAATGTGTAAAAGTTTATGAGCTATATATATATGTATATATATATATATAAAAGAATTACACATTTGATTAGTTTCCCGTTTGTTAACTCAATTCTGTGGGCTGGCCACGCCCAGTTTTATATATATTTATATATATTCATATATATGTAAAGTTTCTTTTAGCCATGACAACAAAATTCATGTGTGTGTGTGTTTAAGTGTGTTTGTTTTTGTTTTTAAAGCTTTCTCTTACAATCGTCTGAATTTCGTTTATGTTGCAATTTTTTTCCTTACTTCTTTCATTTTTTAATACACTTGCAGCGTGTCCTTTAGCTTTATCAGTTTGTTTGCCCTAACTGTTTAACTTTGGTCATAAACCTTGGAAACAATCAACTTTATATTCTTCAAGGAAAGTTGGCCTTTGTCCAAATAATCCGAACATAGTTTATATTGATATAAATATCTGCAAGTGTATTAAAAAGTTCGGCTTGCCAAACTTTACTTTTTCTAATGAAGATAAATTTTCTTGATCGTTTTGTTGAAATTTAGCGTACAAATTCTTGAGTTAATTAAATTTTCTGCTTGATATTTTTACTTTGTTAGTTTTCCTCTTTTTTGTACACCTTTAAATTAGTTATTTACACAAACAAACAAACAAAAATGATGTGCTTAAAATAATTAAAACAGCAAAAAAAAAAAAGAAATATAAAGTAATTACAATAATTATTTAATATGTATTTATAATTAATAAAAAAAAGGCAACTTAATGTAAATTGGGACTTACAAATAATTTGTTACTACAATTTAGAAAAAAAAGAGTAAGTTTAATAATAATTACAAATAATTAGAAATAATTATGACCATTGCTTAAGTGTGTGTGTGTGTGTATGTGTGTGTGTGTGTGGTTGTGTGTGGGGCGGGTTTTGATATGTGTATATATAAATATATATATATATATATATATATATATATATATATATTAAAAAGTTGTTTAAACTAAGTTAAATTTATTTAAATGTAACAATTTAAACAGACGAAAAAAATAGTTCTTAGACTTTGCTTAACTTACGGGGGCGCCCCTTGGCCCGCCCCCGCCTTTCCGCCTTCCCGCTGCTGCTCGCTTGGTGGGTTTGTTGCTGCAAGTGTTGTTGCTGTTGCTGTTTTTAGGCCAGCAGGGCGCGGGCGCTGTTGCTGGGCGTGGCCGCTGCAGCTGTATTGAGACGCGCCAGCGCCTCCTGATCCAGCCAACGTTGCAGCAATTGTTGCTGTTGTTGCTGCTGCTGCTGCTGCTGTTGCTGCTGTTGCTGCTGCTGCTGCTGCATCAGATTGTCGTTGTAGACGGCGGCGTGCAGCTGCAGGCTGAGGCTGTAGCCGTGGGTGGAGCTGGCGCTGGCGCTGTCGCTGTATGTGGAGGAGCTGCTCTCGTAGCCGGAGACGGGCGAGCCTTTGGGGCAGCTGAAGCCGACGGGCGAGAGCGCCGGCGCCGAGAAGGGGCTGTGCACGTTGAGGGCGGTGGGCGTGGCCGGCTTGCTGCCGCTGCCGCTGCTGCTGCTGCTGCTGCTGTTGCTGCTGTTGCTGCAGCTGTTGCTGCCAAGAAACTGCTGCTGCTGTTGAGGACTCCCGGCGGGAAACGGCGGCAGCGCTGCCCCATATGGCATCAGCAGCGGCGGCGGCGGCGACTGAAAGCAGCTGCTGCCGCTGGCAAACGGATGATTGCTCCAGATGATTGGCTCCCGTTGTTTGGGCGCAACGCGCTTCTTCTTCTTGCTGCTGCCGCTGCTGCTGCTGCTGCCACCGTTGCTGCTGCCATTGCCGCCGTTGAGCGTTGCGTGCTCCTCGTCGTCTGCATCCGCATCACGTTCATCTTCCACAACGCGCAGCTCGAGTTGTTGCTGCTGCTGCTGCTGCTGCTGTTGTTGTTGCTCTTCCTGGTGCTGCTGCTGTTGCTCCTGTTCATGTTCTTGTTCCTGTTCTGGCTCCTGCTCCAGTAGATATGGCTTGAAGAGCTTCACTTGCTTGGCGGGCAGCTTCCGTTCAGCAACTGTTGCTGCTGCTGCTGCTGCCGCTGCTGTTGCTGCCGCTGCTGCTGCTGCTGCTGCTGCTGCCTCAGCCTCCGCCTCGGCCTCCGCTTCGGCTTCCACGTCTATGTCGACGTCGTCCTCCGCCTCGTTGTCGCTCGGTTCGCATTTGATGGCCTCCAATTTGCTCAGCTTGTCGCCGCCGCCGCCGCTCAGCCAAAGCGACTGCGCCGCCCGCTTGCGACAGCCCAGCGGCAACTGTTGCTGCTGCTGTTGCTCGCGCTGGCGTCGCGCTGCGCTACTCAGGGACAGATCCATGGGCCCGGGCAGCGGCAAGTACGCAGCCGCCAAATGATAGGCATAAGCCAAAGGCTGCTGCTGCTGCTGTTGCTGTTGTTGCTGGGGCGACTGTATGGCGGGAATGTGCTGGCTGCTGTTGTTGCTGCTGCTGTTGTTGTTGCTGCTGCTGCTGCTGGGCATTGACAGGGCATTTGGCACTTGTTGTTGCTGCTGTTGTTGCAGCTGCTGCTGTGTTGCTGCGCAATATGGCAGCGTTGGGACGCTGCTGCTGCTGCAACTGTTGTTGCTGCTGCTGCTGCCACCGTTCCCGTTGCCATTGTTGTTGTTGTTGTTGTTGTTGCTGCTGCTGCCGTTGCTGCTGCTGCTGCCGCTGGTGAAGGCTGCCACCACGGCGGCAAACTTGGCCGCCGACAAGCCGCTGCTGGCGCCCGCAGCAACTGTTGCCGCTGCCGCCGCTGCCGTTGTGGCTGCCACATGATAGGGCTGGGCGGGCGCATGCGGATGCGAATGCGGATGCGGATGCGCATGCGGGGCAAAACCGTTGGCCAGCAACTGATGGGCACGCGTAGCGGCAGCAACAGCTGCTGCCACCGAGGCGCTCGCATGATGATGATGATGATGGGAATGAGGATGTGGATGGGGATGGGGATGATGTGGATGTGGATGCGCATGCGGATGATGGGGATGGACATGCGGATGATGGGCCAAGGGATGCGGCAAGTTGTGAAACTGTTGCGGCTTCGCTGACGCCAACGACACAGACGACGACGATGGCGGCGCCAACTGTTGCTGCTGTGCATGCTGCTGCTGGTGCTGCTGCTGATGCTGATGTTGCTGCTGTGCATGCTGCTGCTGATTATTGGCCACCGAGGAGCGCAAGTTCGGCTCGCACTGCAGCCACTTTTGTATCTGCCGCCGATGAATGTTGTACTTGCGCGCCGTCGCACGCTGATTGCCCTTGCAATCGTTGTCGTTGCGATAAGACTCGAGCACCTGCAGCTTGAATTGCGGCGTGAAGATGCGACGCGAGCCCATTTTGGGACTGCACGCGCTGCTGTTGCCGTTACCGTTACTGTTGCTGTTGCTGTTGCCGTTGCGCTCAGCAACTGTTGTTGTTGTCGCGGCGGCTGCTGCAGCAGAATCCTTCAGCGGTCGCTTATGTTGCTGCTGTTGCTCCTGATGATTAAAGCTAAGCGCTGCGGCGGCAGCCATGGCTGCTGCTGTTGCGACGGCGGCAACACTGTTGCTGTTGCTATTGCTGCTGCTGCCGTTGCCGTTGCTGTTGCTGTTGTTTATCGAACTTTGTTCGCCGTTATCCATATTTGTTGCTCTGGCAATATTTGTTGCGTTGTAAAAACGTTGTATATATCAAAAATAGTATTTATATATGTATATGTATATATATATATTTGTCGTTGCGCGCGTGTTTGTTGTTATATTTTTGTTTTGCATAAATATTGCTTTAAAAGTTGCTGCTGCTGTTGCTGCTGCTTGCGTGCGACGCTGGCGACGCTTGCGCTTTCATAACGCGCGATCTGGCAGCGCTGGCACTGGAAACAACCGAGCGCAACAACAACACACACAAAAAAACACGTTAACGCAAAACACAAAAAAAACTAAATGATGTATATAAAAATATGTGTGTGCGTGAGTTTGTGTTTATATATACATATGTATATTGTTGCTTGTTGCTTTTGAGTTTGTTTAGGTTCTTTCGTGTATTTTGGTTAAAGTTTGTTGAAAGCCACAACACACAAAAAAATATCCATGCACATTTATATGAAATTTTGTAGCTTGAATTGATTTGCACACACAGAGAAGAAGCAGCGCACACAGAGAGAAAAATATTGTTGCTCTTGTTGGGCTACGCGACGCGATCCGCAACCGCACGGCAAGGAATCCAAAACACAATTGTTCTGCCTGCTGGGTTCTACGTTCTAGACTGGCTGGCCCGTTGTCGCTGCTGCCGCGTTGCTGCTGCTGGCGCTGGCGCTGCCGCTCATACACACACACATACACACACATACGGGCGCACTGTTAGCGGCGCGAGCACGAAACGTAACGAAACGAACCGAACTGAAATGAACGAATGAACGCAACAAAAACCAGCAAGAACAACAACAATACAGCAAGCACAGCTCGCGCGCGCCTCTCAGTCTGAGAGTATGAGTGCAGCCGACGCTCTGTCTGCTTGTTTGTGTGCCTGTGTGCGTGTGCCTGCGTATCTGTGTACGTTCTAATAGCTCATCAGCAGCAGCAACAGCAACAGCAACGGCGGCGGCGGCGGCGTCGGCGACAGCAGCAGCAACAGCGCAGCAAGTGTGCGTGCATCTGTGTGCGAGTGTGAACGAGTCAGACACTTGGCGGGCCCCAGAGCCGCCGCCAGACCAAACCAGTTGTTGTTATTGCTTTGTTGTTGTTGTCATTGCTGTTGTTGCTTTTGCAGCCCAGCAGCAGCAACAGTGCTGAGCACTGCAGACAAACTGACGACAATCGTCGGTGAGGTGTCTGCGCTCCTGTATTATGCATGCATGTGGACAGCTTGTCTTTGTATGTGTGCGTGAATACGCTGAATGGCTGTGTGAGAGTACTCAAGATGGAATAACATACAAACATATACATATATACACGTGTGTGTGTGTATGAATGTGTGGGTATATGTATGTATATATTAATATAAATATAAATATATAATTCCATCATGGTTGTTGTGCTTGTTGCGACCGCGGCGCTTTGTGTGCGCTGGTGTAGAGTTGATTTTCAGCTACGACCGACGACCGGCGCGTCGGACGCATCGGACAGCAAGGGACGGAGCCAAACGACGATTGCTGGCCCTGCCCCCGGGCACGGCCCCAGCCCCGGCCCCTTCTCAAACCCGCAACCGCCACCGCCTTCCGCACAGGCTGACTAACTGACAAGCTCTGTGTGCGCTGGCCACTCAGGCCGTGCACAGTGGGGCAGAAGCCAGCGGATATTTCGGTTCAAGCTTTAAAGTCGTATTTAAGATGACACATAACAAAATAGATTTACTTTTAATGACGAAAATTTTTGTTTTTGTTATTAACGTCTATGCACTCCCATTTTCATCTTTAAACGTTTTTTAATTACCTTACATATTTTACCAAATTATCTATGAACTATATTAAAGTTAAATTCGAAAGCCATTAAAGCTTGTTACGTTTTTTTTCATAAGTTTCCGATTTCGTTTAAAGGCATTTCAATTTTTTACGCAAAGGTTATATCTTAATACTGCATATTTTTTGTGAAAAAATATTTGCTTTATATTTTGTTTAGAGCAACCAAAAAAATTCGCAATATTAACAATTTATAAAAAAAAAAACAATAAATAACCAAAACAATGATGACCTCATTTAAACTTAAATTAATAAAATGCATGCATTTAGCATATGCTATTTTTTCTTAATATACTAAGTGACAGCAACAAACAATTTAAAACAAATGTACGTACAATTGCTTGAACTATATGTGCACATTTGAACATACATACATACATACATATGTATGTGAAATTTATATAATCATAGGTGTGGCCCCACTGTGCTGCTTGTCTTGTGGCTGTGCGCCAGAGCAGCAGCAGCGACGACTGCGAACCACGTTGCGGCCGCTGCCAACTTGCGCTACAATTTCGCTAGCTCTGCCAGTTTACACACATACATACATATATACACACACATACATATATGCTGAGTGCATATATAGTGCATATGTAGGGGCGAGTGTGCGAGTCGTGGCTGCCAGACATTCTGGCACTAGGGCTCGGCCCGGCCGACATGTTTGGTGCTTTTGCTTTTGGTCTGTCGCCTCGTCGCGACGCAACGTCAAATGGTCACATGAACTTGTTGAGCGCTAGTCGTCGCATGATGTGTGCTTGTTTTGTCTGTGTGTGTGGGGAGAGGGAGTGCAGCGGAGATAAGTGCACGGCATGCCATTGCCTCTCTGATTCTCGCGCTCTTTTCGTTTATGCTGTGTGCATGCTCCCAAGTGTGTGTGTGTATGCATGGCAGTGCATGCGTGTGTGTGTGCGTTACGTACAAAATCGAGAATCAACTGTTGAATGTGTAATGCGCTGTGCTGGCTCACGATGGAATAACATGTTATTCTAGCAAGAGAGCTATGCATTTTTTTGTACGTGTTCATGTATGCGTCTGTATGTTTTGTGGTCGCCGTTTGTATGTATGCGTGTGCTTTGTTGTTTTTGGCTGTGGGTGCATTGCAGTTGTTGCTGCTGCTATCGCCAACGATGCTGCCGTCTCCGCCACCTGACTAAGCTCAAAGACAAAAGGGCATAGAACACAGCGTTCCAACAACAACAACAACAGCAACACTAACTGCAACAATAACAACACGAACAGCAACTGCGCTAAAATTGTAACAACAACAAAAGCATCGACAGTGGGCCGCACTTGTTGCAAATGACAAACGAAATTTTCTGTGCGCTGAACGCGCGCAGAGACAAAAATCTCTGTTTTGCTGTGGCTGCGCTGTCGCCGTCGCTGTCGCCGTCGCAGTCGCTGCCGGTATGATCGTCGTCGTCGTCAACTGGAATTCATGAATGAAACACATATGCATGTGTCTGTGTGCTGCTGCTGCTTGAATTGTTGTTGTTCTGCCGTTGGTTACGACTGCGTGTGTATGCAAATTCATAAATAAAAAATGTGTTTTGTGTCTATGGAAAGTAGTTGCCGCTGATGTTGTTGCTGTTGTTTCTGCTGGCAGCATCATTTGCGCGTGCGATATTGAACGGCAGATGAGGCGCGGGCGCGGGCACGAGCGCAAGAGACCAAGTTGAAATAATAAAGCATTAAACAAATAAAAAAGGCATATAAGCGAATGAGCTGAAAGACGCACGCAACACGATTAGTCGCTCGTCGAAAGGCAACAGCAACAACAATGCAGATAAAAAAGCATTGACTCACCTAGTCAAAGCAGAAGGCGACGACGGCGACAGTCGCTTGCGCTGATGATGCTCGATGATAGATCTCTGCTACTCAGCAGCGAGCATGCCAGGGCGCGAGGGAGATAGCGACAGCGGCAGAGCGAGTGCGAGAGGGAGCATGGGAGCTAAGAGAGGCTTCCAGGCCAGAGAGGACAGTGGACAGCGTGCATAGATTCCCACGTCCGTTGCTTTGGCTTTGGTCTCGGCTTTGGCTTTAGCTTTGCCTTTGCCTTTACCTTTTGCTGCTGTTGTTGTTGTTGTTGTGGTTGATGCTGGCAGCCCAACACGCCCCAAAAAAATAAAGAAGAAAGAAACGTATAAGAAGCAGCGGCGAACGACGCGTTGTCTGGAAACGTTGAGCGCCCAAAACGCCTGCACATGAAAATATTTTCGAATTGCATTTCCAAGTAACAAATAACAAACACAACAAGCGCCCAAGGAATAACAAAAACAAAAACCAATGAAAAAAAGAACGAAAACTTTTAAAAAAAAGCAACAACAACTACACGGGCAGTGCTGAATGCGTGTATACATATCTGTGTGTGTGTGTGTTTAAAATAAAATCAAAAGAATTCCACTTTTGTGGCCCGTCGGCTTCTAAATCGATTTATCAAAAAGAAGAAAACAAAAAGAGAAGAAAAAAACATACACTCACACATTGAAGTAAAAAGCGGAAAAGACGCAGGCAAAGAGATAAAAATTGAATATAAAAAGGTAAAGGTAACGTAAAAATCGAAAACCCATACACACAATAGATGCACACACACACACACACGCGCTCTGTGCGGACAGAGACAGACACATGAATTGATTAAAAAGTTGAAAAATAAGAAAGAAAAAAACAACAAAAATCATTTGCTTAGCCGGGCAGCGGGCAGCGCGGGTTGTCGGCACAAAGGGCGCGGTGCGCGATCGCTGCCATCGACTGTGTGGGCAGGGGTGGGGTTGAAGGGGGGGGCGCAGGGGAACGACGGTATTGGGCCCGGGCCAGCGCCGACGCCGTGCTGTCTGCCTTTGAATGCGGAGCATAAGCCCACACAATCAAATACAGGCACAGCCAAGAAACACACACACACACATATGTACATACAAACACACTCATACATATGTAGAAACGAGTCGTTGAAGTGGGCAGCGGGGCGACACTTGGAGACAACAACTGGAAGAGTTGCCGCGCACGCGCAACACAATCGCCAACTCGAAACCGCATCTATATAGTCCCAGCGATCAGCTCATGACTATAATTATATATACATAATATATACATACGTATGTAAACCACACGCGAACAGTGCTCGCTCCCTATGACAAATTGCTCTTAGATATAGTTATTTTTAATTCTAAGTTATTATTTTTATTGATTAAGGCCAAAAAACATATCAAGCTCTAATTGTTATGATATATGTACAAGTTAATCATTTTTAATTTGCTTTATTTTAAGCATAGTTTGCCAATTCAAAATTGCGAGCAATCCCTGTAGAATTATTTTAGGCGCTTGCCTCGATTATATCTTAAGCTAAAGTAAAACAGAAAACTTAAAAAAGCATTTTATGTTTGTAGATGATGAATCATTAAACTGAACAAATTCTTAAATTAAGTCAAAAAAACTCTACCAGCCCTATAGGCATACTGGCTATACTTAGGATAAATAAACTTCATGATTTGCATATTTAAAAAAAAAATGTAAAAAAAACCATGCCTGGATTCAAATCCTTAGGATTAAAGATAACTTGTGATAGAAATACCTTTTAGTAGCATAGCAAAATTTAAAGATCCCAACAAAGGCGTTAGTAAAGGTGTATAAATAAATGGAATACATATAGATATATATATATATACTTATTATTATAAGTTTTCAGTTTATTGCTTACACTCGTCTTTCAATTGAAATATGAGATAGTCACATCGCATTTTTATGACTAATTGGCCAAAGGTGGATCCAAATCAATATGTAATACATATACATATGTAGGTGGCATTATGAAATCGACTTGGATGAACTTGCGACGGATCGAAGGCGCTTATCAGGCGATAACATCGAGTGATACGACCGATATTTCACCAGAACACTTTATGGCCACTGTGTAAACTTTCTATTATAATACTATTATTTTTGCTAACTTTGTTTGGCTCCCATTTTCCAATAAGTGCGAAACACGTTTTCAATGCTTTCGAAAGCTGATGAAATAAGCTGAAATCGTTTTGTATAGAAAGAATTAAAAAGTTTCTCGCTCTCAATGGGAATTTTCCAAGAACCCATTCGAAAAAGCTAATTTGCATACATATTGAAATTAGTACTAAATTTTAATTAAGTCAATCAGTCAAGTCATCAGTTATTTACATGGTCAATCAGTTAGATAATTAGCTAGTCGAAAAGTCTATCAGTCAGTCAATCAGTCGGTAAGTCACCCAGGCTGGCAGTTAGTCAATCAGCGGTTCAGTCAAATCAATCAGACAGTCAATCAACTTATTGCTTATGGAATTACGATTGATAATCATTTATAATCATTCATTAACTGCAATAATTCTGTCTATCAATCAGTGAGTGGTTACTTCAATCAAACAGTCAATCGGTAATCAATCAGTTAAACAAGTAAGTAAACTTTCTTTATAGCTTTACATTTGTTTATATTTAATTTATATTTTTTTTGGTTCACTAATAATCATTAAGTCAATCAATCGACTATCAATCAAAAAGCAGTTATACAAATATTTGGATATATGTATGTGCTTATATGTCTTTTGACTGATCCATTTGCCATTGTTCAATGCATGCAAACTCAACCACAACATCTAACAATAATTTAGTCAGTTAGTCAATCAATCAATCAAAACAAAGCATTCATAATAATATTTATGCTTTAAGGTCTTTTTCATCCATTTTGCGTTGTGCAATGCATCCAAACTCGATATGCGTATCTAATGTAGAAAATATAATATAGAGCTATATGTAGACGGCTATCGGGACTGGCTAATCAGCTAGCAGGCATGCAAACAGGGGTTTGAGCTGTAGGCAAGTAAGTATTACGATAAAAAAAGAGCTCACTTGGTCATTGAATGCGTTTTCTTGTTGTTTTTTTTTTCCTTTCTTTTCCGCGAACTTCCCTTGGGGCCAAAGCCACGTGCGCTTAATCACGTTTTCAGCTTACGATATCATTATATATATATATATATATATATATATGTATATATGTTTCATTATGCACAAATTGTAATTGCGTCGAGAAAATGCGCTCAAGTTGACTCACAAAAAAACCAGATAAAGTTGTATTTAATTGGACACCCAAAAGCCCATAAAAAAAAGTTGGCCAAACTGTGATTGGAATCGTAAATCGACAGCTTTGTTTCTGGTTCGAAGTCTGACTAAGTCTGACTTTACTGACCTTTCCCCCCCCCCCCCCCCCCCCCCCCCCCCCCCCCCCCCCCCCCCCCCCCCCCCCCCCCCCCCCCCCCCCCCCCCCCCCGCAAATCTTTATTCATTTATGCATATACTCAAAAATAGTTTGAGTGTAAGTCCCCACACAATTAAGGCTAGATATGTGCTGATATGGGGTGATCTCAAGCTTCAACTTGCTGATCATATGACCCGATTTTCACCTAATCCAAATCTACTTCAACCATCTTATCTTTAGTAAGTGATCTCAAGTTCAGATCGTATGAAAGATGATCAGTGTCTTACTTAATCCTAATATACTTCCATTCATACTATCTTTAGGCAGTAATCTTAAATTTTTTTAGTTCAAGTTCCAATAATCCAGCTGATTCTACCGATCGTAGCTCTTTTAATCAATTTTCTATACTGGCAGTGATTCATTTTTTTGCTGCTCTATTTATGTTTTCCTCATCGATCTACTTTCAATTCATCAATTTTAAAGCAGATAAGCCCGAGTCAAAGATCGCTTTGATCAACTGATTAACATATATAGTTATATATATATTTTTATAGATTATTTAAGCTATAGCTTTAAAGATTATATTAATTTATATTAATATGGGCCCGAAGATCAACAGATTTCAATTATGCACACGTTCTAAACTAAGATTTTCATTATTTTTATTAAACGAATTAAATTAGGTTCGGAGATCTCCATGTCACTAAAGCTTGCTTTTGACAAGAACCTTGGTTTATTGCCAGCCTTTAGGTGGAAGAGAAAAATTTTGTTTTTAGTATGTAGAAAAAGTTTATAAACTTATGAACATGGTAAAGGGTTCGAATGTGAAGCTTATTTTTTGGTTTAAAATAAAGCTTGATTTCACCAATTTTTTTCTATAAGCTTATAGGCTCTTATTATATTATATGATATATAGTATATATATTTACTTCCCGTGATTCATTTGCTCGTTTTTCAGCAATAGATCAGTTTTCGCTGATAAGCGCATGTCAAAGATCGTCCGAACGTGTGGATCAACTGATTCAGTCATCATTTCTTTCTAAAATCAATACCTTTAGATTGACTATATAAATATATATATGTATATAGTGTATACATATATTTTTTTCAATGTCTGAATACTGTTTTTGTGCTTTTTTTTTTTGCTGTCGCTGGCCGCAAGATCGTTACGATCATTGCCTGGAAATTTCCGCAACATAAATATTTTCGAAGAGCGCGCTGAAGGCTGAAGGCAGCCCCAAAGTCGACGAAGTCATTCGGTGCTTAGCCAAAGGATCATTTGGATCGATCGTTTCATTTACAGCACGATCTCGGCCAATTCCAGGTAAACGACAAGCACAGTGTTGGGGCACTGGATGATGCTCGGCCCGGCGATCTCAGGCGCCTAATGGATAGTTCTTCTTGGAAAAGAAAGCGGCCTGCCTGAAAGGAACGTGGCCCGGGCCCTGGTCAGTCGCGTCTCAGCCATGACGAGGGTTTCAATTGGTCGCTGGCCAGACGGGCAACTATCTGAGGGGGCAACGAGGGGGCGGGGCGGAATGGGGGGACAGCACACAACTTGCTGCGGCCAGAGACAGAGGCAGACATTGGGCCGCCAAAGCTGCAGGCGCATTAAAATGCGCGCACACACACACCCAAGCATTTGTGTGTGTGTATGTGTGTGTGTGTGTGTGTGAAAGGCGGCAACTCGCGCGCGCTAAGGCAAAACTTTTATTAACTTTTCCAAGAATTGGAATTTCTTGGATCCTGTGTGCCTCGCTGCCTGTTGCTGTTGCTGTTTGGCTTCGCTTCGACTGACTTTTAAATGCGGCTTTTGGTCATGCGAAGCTTCTCCAGCTCTTCACATGCAGGTACCCACAACACAAACAAACACACACACACACACATACACACGCGTGCACACATTATCGAGTGAGCTTCAGGTGTTGTTGGGTTTCGATCTGGCATCTCTTTGCTAGTTAGCAAACGCCGCCGTCGCTGCCGCAGTCACTGTCGCCGTCGCAGTCCCAGCATTCTTTAGCTGGCAACTGACCTGATGTTAACCATGACCAGGGGGAAAAAGTAAGAGGGGGTTGCTGGCGTAGCGTTGCCACCGTTGCGTTCAACGTCGTCTCCGTCTTCAATTTGAGTCAGTTTCTGTTCGGTGCCGCCGCAACGAAAATGAATCGAACGAAACTGAACGAAACGCGCATAAATAACTTAAAAACAAAAACAACAACTGGCTACCCGGGAACGGGGCCCTCCAACGCCAACACACCAACACACACAAGCACACATATACACACACATAGTGACCAGACCCGCGGACGCCTACGTGCTGGCAAACGAGTAAACTGCAATGGCGCTGCTGTCGATGTCGCTGCCACTGCTGCCACTGCTGCCGCTGCTGCTGCTGCGACTTACACATAGGCAACACAGCGGGGCGGCGACGGGGCGACAGCGACTGGCGCACTGGCAGACACACTGGCAGCCGTGGCCGCAGCTAAAGCGCCACACAGTGCACATGTGTGCGCGCTGAGCGAGTTGTGTGTGTGTGTGTGTTGTTTTTTCTTATTCATCTTTTCAAACTACGCTCTCGCTCGCAATCACGCTCTCGCTTATGCTCTCGCTCTCTTCGCTACTGTCGTGTGTATTTGTCTGTGTGTGTGAGGCGCATGTATTTTTAGTACAAGATTGTTGTTTAAACAAACAGGTTTTTTTTACACCGCAGCAAATAACTCGTCTGTCTGCCCCGATCCCGTCGCCTGCTGCCTGCTGTGCCAGCGTGCATGTATGCCTGTGTGTGTATGTGTATGCCGGTTCTCTTGTTGCTGCCGCCTCCGCCTGCAACGCTGCGCGCTGTTGTCGATTTTCAATTGGGTAGACATCGACGGCAGACAGTGCGGCAGCCAGTTCAGAGCTTAACTAATTTTCCATGGCAGCCCTGGCGCCAACAACAACAACAACAAAAACATCGCACATGGCGCACATGCAACCCTGGCAATGTCCATGCCCTGACCGATCGACAACAGGTTGTGGGCGCGACGATCGAAGGGGCTGTGCTGCGGCGCACAGGAAACTGTGCGCTGCCCGCTTGCGCAATTTGCTGCCCCACGCCACACAATAGTTTTTTTTATACACACACACACACACGCACACATACTCGTGCACGCTTATATGCAGCCATGTGTAAGTATGTATGTGCAAATGTGCATATTTTATTCGTGTTTGGCTGTTTTTTCGGGTCCCCCGATGATGCTATGCGCATTTCGCGTTAAAATAAGCGAACACCTTTGGTGTGAAATTCCGTTGTAAATAGCTTTGCGCATCGCATGCAATGGTGGACAGGCGACATGCAGCGGGCGTCGGGTAGAGGCGTTTGCGCCTCTGGTCGCATAATCACAACTGCACTCATAATGAATCGAAAAGCTTTTTCGCACACAGCTTAAAAGCTGCGGTCGTTTTGCGCAGGATGATCGATGGATAGTCAAAGTGAATAGACAATGACAAATAGAGAGCTTAAGTGAGTTAAGCGGGCAGCTGGCTCACAAGCTTTCGCCACGTTCATAGTAAGAGCTTTTACACGGCTAACAGCTACGGCGCCTCAACGTCTGCGTTGGCGCAAGGAGCTAGTGCTGTTGCTACCGTCGCACATACGGTGGCGATCCGGCAAGGTGTACCTCAAGCTAATGTTATTTAATTTATTTTTGTATTCACACGTTTCATAGCTGATATGGCAATGGTGTGGGTCACACACACGCACACATGCTTACGTTTTGGGCAGGGGAGCCAAAGCGACGCGGTGACACACGTTGAGGTGAGCGAGTGGGACAGTCAACAACAACAGCAGCAACAACAACAATAACAACGAAAGCAACAGCGAACGTGGGCCGCGACGACAACATGAACAAGCGCCAAAAGCAGTCGCCGACTGAGCTTGTGTATGCGTTAGTGTGCGAGTGGGAGTTCGTATGTGTGAGAATGAACACAAAATGAATGCTTAACTGGCTCACTCGCTCGCTCGCTAGCCACCTAGCTAGCTGGCTGGCTGGCCGGCGCTGTTATCGCCAAGCATTCATCCGCAGTTCATTTCGTCGTCGTCGCTTTGTCTGCGCTCGAATGCTGCAGTGCTGTGCTAGCGCGTGTGTGAGTGTGCGTTATTCGAGTGTGGGTCGCTCGTTCATTCATTCGCTCCCCATACAGCCAGAGACCGAGACAGAGACAGAGCGATACAGGTACTGCACGAGCAGCAGCGAGTGGCCGAGCTCATTCTCATGCTCATGCTCATGCTCAAAGCGCTCGCAGCGTGAAGCATGAAGTGCGGCAACGGCGCATCCGATCGGCACAGACAGAATGTCGCCAGTTCATGCTACGCCGCCAGACATACTGTCGTCGTTGTTGTCGCTGTCGTTGCCGCTGTCGCTGTCGCTGCTGTTGCCGTTGCCGTTGCCTTTGCCGCTCTGCTGTCGTCGCTACGCCGTTGCCGTTGCTGCAGTCATCAAATCACATTTCACACGCTGCTACCATGCCCTCCCTCCCACCCCACTCGCCCCGTTAGCCAACGCGATCGCTGCCGCTATAGCTGACCTGACGTCCCGCCTCCGACTGGGGCTGCACTTTTTAAATAATTCTTTTTCTTCGCTGTTGTTTTTATTTATTTCGCTTTTTTGCAGCATTTGCAGAAGCCCCACTATAGCTGCATCCCATGCCCTCTCCTTCGCGCTCTTGCTATCTCCCTCTAGCTCTAAAATGAACTAAGCGACAATTGGGCATATGCACGCATACAAATGCAGCTTTCCATATACTGTACATGTGGTGTGTGTTTAACGTGCATACAGTGCGACCTCGACTTTGGCAACTGATCGATGGCAGCCACAGCGCAACGAACGATGTAAATTATTGGAAATATGCATAAAACAAATATGTATAACAAATATATACACTATCATGCATATATAACTGGCATATATAATAGGACTAATCGACGTCATTCCATATCGCGTGCACTCCGGAATGCTGCCCAGTTATTTTCCACACACACACACATAGAAACGCCAGCGATCGATTGGCCTTAATTTTTTAAACTTTTAGCACATTTGAAAAAAAACAACAACACTTGCCACAAAGACACTGCGCAACTGGGCAATTTGGAAAAGGAACAAAAAAATACTTGGAGGCAAATAGAATAGTACAAAAAAACTAGTTCAAATATTGCAGTCGGGTGTAAGCGACGGCGCAATACTTTCACAACAAAATAAAAACGTCGGGGGTACTCCACCGGAAGATACCCTAGGTATTCAAGGTATTTAACGAGCTCACCGTTGCCAAGACAAAAAAGGTGTTTCTATAATTTAATTTCATATAATTTGTGGCCGATCTTTGCCATGGCAGCTATATGATATAGCTATCCGAAACTTATAGAATTTAGCCGATATAGTCACAAGGTTTGATTAGAATATCTCAACAAACAAAAGTTTTCTATATAAAATTGAATATTTTTAACAATTGCAGCATTATAATATAGTTACCCGATGTTGATAAAATACTTCAGTTATATTAAGAGCACAATATTTTTTTTATTTATTTTCTACAAAAGCAAATATATAGCTGTTTTTTATGACCACTATATGATATAGTAGTTCGATATTGTTAAAACATTGTTGATACATTTGAGTTTTATTTGAATTTATCAAAAATCGAAAATGTTTTTTATGCAACAATGCATATTTGAATTAATTGTTCCTTTCACAGCTATGTATATGATAAAGTAATCAGCTGTTCATCAATTGTTGCAGATATATTTAAATTATAGTTACACTATTATCGTCAAAATATTAAGAGCTACTTTTCCAAATCAATTTTTTACCCATCCTTTCTACGGCAGTCGGATATTTAACATACTTTGAGTTATATTAAGAGCAGCATTATTAAGCATTATTAATTAAGTATTAAAAAAGTTGTTTCTACCACTATAATAATTTTTGATCGATTTCTTCAAAGGCAGCTTTATGATATAGAACTGCGATCTGGTCAACTTGATATGATAAAGACAAACTTATTAAAAGCGATTCTAAATATGCTTTATAAAGTCGAAAAAGTGTCCTTAAATGCTGGTAAATGAAAATTTTTGTATTACGATCTTCAAATCGAATATTTCTCAAACCAAGTTAATCTCTTGCTATCATTCAGAATGTCATTCACAACTGATTTTCGCTTGGGAAAATTACCGTATGATGAGCTGAGTGATGTCATCATAATTAAGAATGACATCAATCATTGATAACCCTAAAGTTTCCCAGGTTAAACAAATGTTTTTCTTATCTGCAACCGATTTCCGAGTTCGATTTTAATTCGATTGCATTTTCAAAGAATTGTCGGAAATTCCTTTAACAAATTGACGTTGAAAGGGAAAATAAAGATGAGTATAAAAACATTTTTCAAATTATTATTATATTATGTCAAACTTTTGTCGAATTGTTAGTGCTATTTAATGTGTATCTATCGATAAATGAATGCTCGTTAAAATATTTCTTTATGTTTTTTTATGTTTTTTCAGTTTTTTTCAACATAAATGTATTTTTGGGCTACTTTCCCATTTAGTTTTATGGCCGCACACATCCGCCTGCAATTCTGGCCAGTCAACAAAAAGAGCTATATATACCATATATGTACATATATATGTACATTATATATCTATTTACGCCCCCAACTTACATATTTGCACACATTTTCAGCGCATGGCGTTGTAACTGTGCAATTTTTTGTTGTTTTTTTTTTTTTTGGCTACTTCAGCGATAAATTTCGCAAACAGCCCAAATATTTATTTACTCTAGTTTATAATTGATTTGCGACTTGCGGGCTTATTTCGGCCGATTCAGCTTCATGTGGGTGGCCAAAAAGAACAAGAACAGCAACAAAAACAACAACAACAACTGCTCTATAATTTTTTTAAAAACTTGTTCTTTGCTTTTTTTCTTTAATTCGTTATAATATTTTTCACTGACTTTCTTTTCGAATCTGCAACGTCGGCCGAAAAAAAAACACAAATCAGTCGAATTTTTCCAGAAATTACATGGAAGTAATTTATAAATATATATATGTATATATATATATAATTATTGCATTACATTAAGTTAAGTTTTAGTTCCAAAGGTTAATCACCCAAAATAGTCCATATACATATATACATACTTATTTTGGTAATATTTATATACATACATATACAATCTGCTCTTTAAACTATTAGTTTAAGACAAACTTCTTTTTATCTAGTTTTATGTGTCTAGAGATTAGATTGAATTATCGCATATGAAGATCATATATAAATAAATTAATATGCATATAAAAAATATTCTAAACAGTTGTATATAAATTTAAGTATTATTAGATCCTTCTATTTTCCATATTTATATGCAATACACTATATGTTTTTTTTTAATTTTTTAAGATCTAAGATCTCCTATTTCAGTTATAATTCCCAACATTTAATTTGCTAAACGAAATGCAAGCTTAAACATTTTATTTGAAATAAACCTTGAAACAGTAATAAATATTAAATATAAATATTAAAAAAAATACCATAACTTTTATACTTTTTAAAACGCATTTTAACACCTTCCTTATCAATTGTAAAAAAAAAAGGGAAACAAAGTGAGTTGAGAAAATCAAAGCCTGGATTCAATGAAGTCAATACGGGGCTTACTAACACAAATTTAAGGTGCAGACATTGGTTCGAACCGCGAACCGCGAGCTGTGAACCAAATCACAGGCAATTTATGTTTTACAGCTCTTAGATCGTCGAATGTGGCAAGTTCTGTTGAAGCGGCTTGAACCTGCCACAACATGTGCTGGCCACTGGCCAGCTTTACCGTGGGGCTTTCCCACGCACCCAAACACACATGTGCTCTCTCCGGACCCGAACCCGAACCTGAACCCGAACCCGAACCAGGGACCGGGACCGGGCCGGAGTGCGATCCGCATTGTGCCCCTGGCTTCGACATTGGCTTAGGCTTGTGTGCGGACGCAGGCCACGAGCTGGGCCCGAGTCAGTTCAATAACACCACACACACACCTCACACACACCACACACACACACACAGAGAGAGAGAGATTCTTTGCACACCATCCGGCGGCATTTGTTTTGGATTTCCCGTCGGATTAAGCAACTTAGTGCACAATTCTCGCAGCGTGTTGTTGTTGTTTCCTTCAGTTCCGCACCTTACGCTGCGAAGGTAGCTCCTTGCCTGCCACTGGCCGGGACCTGCTTTAGGGCCTGCCGCAGGACCTGCCTTAGAGCCTGCCTGCCCGCCCGTACACCGCTAATTGTAATCGTGGGAAAACCCCAATCAGACGCAACATTCGTGCCAACGTTTTTATGACGGTTCAATAATAGCGTAATCCACTTTACGGTATTTTATGAACCAACCGTAAAAAGAACTTGCCCAGCCCATAAAATCCGACCCGGGCCACATTTCCTAAATTTTCACAGCCAAACACGTTTCTTTGGCTTCTAATTCTTAAGTTCTTAAAGCCTTTTTTTATTATAAAAGAGCTTGTTAAAAAAGAGATTTCTTTGCTCCTTTGAAGTATATTCAAATTCGATTTGTTTTAAATCCGAACCAATTTTGTCATTTTTTATGCCAACTATTTGTTCGGTTTTAAAGCTATTTTCATAAAACTCTGTCTAAGCTGATCTTTATCCTGCAGGACTCACATATATCCCGATCGCAAAAGTATAGCATATAGCTGCCATAGAAAGGATCGAACAAAAATTTAAATTGTGTGTGAAAAACTTTTTTGTTTTTTTTTTTTTTAATATTCCAACCAGACGCCTTAATATTATAAATGCCAAAAGGGTAATCTGGAAAAAAATGCATTATTGTATAAAAAACATTTTTACTACTTAAGATCCCTTAACTAAAGTCTATTAATTAAAGACAAACTACGCTCTTTATAGTTTATATTTTTTAAAATTTATTTTTATAGCTGCCTTATGAACGATCAGTTGAAAGTTGAGTTTTGTATAGTTTTTGAAGATATCCAAATGAAACTCAAATATTTAATATTTTCTATTCAAACTGCAAAGTTCAGAACAACATATCATATAGCTGTCATAGGAACGATCGAAGGAAACAAAAATATTTGACAATATTCCAAACAAACTTTACAAGTTAAAGCTGTTAAAGCACATTGAACAGTTATTTAATATAGCATTTTATATAGCAATACACAGTTCCAAGTTTTGTTTAAGTGTGCAAAATGTAGACTGGTAACTTTATATAGCATACATATATGTACAGACATAAGTGTGTATACATACAGACAAATATACTTTACTGCACTGGAATTTTATCTTGCTGACTACCAAAGATCACGAATCGTATATATAAAATTGAGAATGTATAAATAAAAACATATTTTTCGGCTGTTCGACAATCTTTCAGTCAAACATATCTTTAAATAGGACAAAAAAAGAAGAATAACTTTTAATGCACTTAAACAACTATCAGCAAAGTTAAAAAGTAAAGTAAAACAAAAATGCAGACCTAGAAAATAAGTTAAGAAGCGATCGTTAAAACGCGGCTCAAAGATCTTCAATATTCTACCTGCAGTTGGCGATCGCTCAATTCCCTCAATTCCCTCAACGGCTTTTGCATTTTAATTAATCACTCCTCACGATTCGTTTCGTTTCGATCAGGTGCGATCAGTGCCGATCAGTGGCGATCAGTTGCGATCGGATTCCGTACCTTTTGCCTTTTTCAACAGCGGCCTGTGCGGTCCACTGCGAGTCGAAGTCTTGAATACCAAATGCAACAAGTCGGGAAACTCACCATTTATCATATAACATATAACATATATCATATATCATTTTCTCGTTTTTCTCTGCCGCTGCTCGTTGAAAGTCTGGCGGCAGGACCTTCTCGGCTTTGACTTGGTACGTGCCCCAAAAAAGATGGTTTCAGCTGAAAGTTGAAAAGGAATTCTTCAGATTTTTAACTTGGTAACGTTGGGCAAAATATATGTATACATACATCATATAGAACATATTTTAGCCATCAAAAAACATTGCATGTAGAAATATGATTTTCAACCCATTAACAGTCTATTAATAGTTAATATTATCTGAAGATCTGTGCAAAATAAAGTTAAACAATAAAAAGTTCTCTTACGGAACTATTCCTCAAAAGCTGAAATCCAATTTTTTTTTTCAAATAATACGTATTTTTAATATATTCTTTAAAGCTATAGATGGAATTTTTTTAAATAATTATATTTGTAGCTCCTTATCAACCTATTATATCATAAATTTGCTGATCATTCATTTGATAATTAATTTGTGCTTTAGAATAGACAACAGTTTTATAACTAAGAAATCTGTTGTTGTTTAAATCTATAGAAATTTTCCACTTTTCAATTATAACAACACTTTTAAAGCAGCTGGAAAAAAAACTCCTCAATTCAAAGAAGTAATCTAAGAATGTTTTGTTTAGCTTGTTGGCTAGTTTTCTTATTTGTCAGAAATGTCTGTTAAATCCATAATATGTATTATTTCAATTTTCCCCAAGCACAACTTGTATCGAAGCTAAAGAGCATAATTTAGAAAATTTGTGCATTTCCCAGCTGAGGAAAACTCGTGAATATTCAATTTTGAGTCAAGTCAGGCAAAGGCACAGCTCGACGACAGGCGAATATGATGGATGGAACCATATCCGGTAAAGCCCACCCCCTCCAATATTCTCCTTTTCTCCGCCCCTGTCTCGGATTGGATTGTTGGCTCGCATGACTTTATCGATGGCAACAGCAACAGATTTGGTAATTCATTCGACAGGTGTCCATAATTTAGATATATATTTTAAAAGTAAAATCAGTAGCAATGCCATTAGGTACACCTGCCATGTCTCCCCCCCCCTCCCCCCCGTCCTTCTCCTTCCCTGGTTGCAAACGCGTGCGGCATATAAAAAAAATCAAATTTTGTCTAAGGTTTCGCTTTGACTTGGGGATCGCATTATATTATTATTGTATTATCGTATTATGTGACCGCAAACAGTAGCCAGACGCAGCTGTCCATAAATCGCTCAGGCCCCATACGAGAGGAGGGTTGGGCCAGGGGCGGCGGAAGGGGGGACGACCCCTTGAAAAGTGTCAGCGGCAACGCGGCCAAAATACTAATTAGTGGCATGCAGCATAAATAAATGCAATGCAAGCACTGTTACAAACTAAGGTGTGAGTTTTCCATTAAGAAAGAAAAAATGAAACCAAGGCCAAAACCTTTATAGACTTAAGATGACGATGAAGTTCATCCCTGTGTAATCAAAATAAGTTGTACAAAAAAAATATAACTTTTTAGATCATATACATACATATACATGTGTTGGTTTGTCCTTTGGTTTACACTCACAAACTTATAATATCCTCTAAACTTTTAGCTTTTAAAAATATTTAAGCCAAACTGACTTGTTCTTCAAGCTAGCCGAACTTAACTCTTGCTCTCAATATACCAGTAAAATTTAAATTAAATCAAATTTTTATATCATATAGCTGACTATCGAAACTGTCGGCTAATAACTGCAATTTTTATAAGAAACATTTTTTTAATCTTCTATTTCTACTTAAATGCAACCAAGAATTGTTTACTGTGCATTGCCATAAATCAAAGGCTCGGTTCCGTTTCGTAGGCGTTATATCGCCTCCATATCGGATCATGACCAACGACAACGACAACGACAACGACGATGGCCAAAGAATCGGCAGAGATTAGCGATAAGCATCTGACATTTGATGCCATCCCCTGCATACCAAAAGCAATCCCAAATATAAACGACGGCTCGTCGCGTCTCGGCCACAAACAGTTGGCCTAAGACAGTTGCCTAAGACAGGTATGAGCCGCTTTCTTTGCTGGCCAAGTTCCACGAGCATTTTCCATTAGGGGATGCCTGGAGCGGGCTATAAAAAGGGCCTTTATATTATTCAAAAGTTTATAAATATCTCTTTTTTTTTGATTACTCGTTGCTATTCTATAATTTTATATTAAAGAGCTCAACATGGAAAAATAGATTTTATTTAGTGATTCCATATTTATGTGGTTTAGGTTAAAAAGCAAAAAACTAAAACAAGCTAATCTTATGTATAAAGAATTAGTTATTCAATAAATAAAATAAATAAAAGCGTTAAAAGCTTCCTTGAGCCAGAAAAAAATATATTAAAATTGTTCACCCAGTGTTTTTTATTATTTATATTATTTTGTCACATGATAGTTGATAGTAAATATACAGACAGACAGACAAAGCTCTATTGATTGGTTTGTTTTAACTAATCTATTATATATTACAGCGTTTACTCCATTTATATGCACATACATACATATTTACATTTGCCTACATTATTATAAATTTACAAAAATACACATCTTGATTTAAAGTAGAACTCTGAATGCAATACTTATAAGAAAGCATATTTCTGAACTGATTTCCGTAAGTTGCAACTTTGGAGTGACCACTTTATGTGTATTATATACAAATACACTATGTACATAAATACATAAGTACACACATAGTACATATATGTGCACATTTGTATGTATTTATGATTGTGCCATGTTTGTGCTTGTTTTGTGCTCTATGGGCTGGAAGTGCATACAAATAGACTTGGACTTGGCCAAATGCGGACAGACAGATTGACATTTGTGTGAGATGCGTATGCAAGTGTGTGTGTTTGTGTGTGTGTGTATGTGTGTATGTTTGGCATTCTGGCTTCGACTTGGAAGTTTCGATGCAGCTTTGGGCATTTCATTCAAAGTAAATATTTGTATGCTTTTGCATGTGTGTGTGTTTTCGCCTTGGTTTGCCCTGCCGTCCAAGTCGCAGTTACTGTGTTCGTCGTTTGTTTATGCACTATATGCACGTGTATGTGTGTGTACATAAGTGTGGTATATACATATGTATGTGTGCAGGCGTCGTTGGGATACCTACAATGCATACACGTACAAGAGAATCCATATCAGCACGCCACAACAGCAACAAGAGCAATAACAAAAACATTTATGCCCTGCCAAACGTATGAAAGTTCATGCACACACACACACTTGCACAGACGCACACGCATGCATAGAGCTGCCATATAAAGGCAAACAAAACGTGCGGCGACGATGGCTACAGCGAGGACGGCAACGGCAACGGCGACGGCGAAGGCGAAGGCAAGGGCGATGGCGGCGGGAACGACGGCGACGGCAGCGACGGCGACGGCGACGGCGAATGCCCAGCCAGGCCAGGCCGAGTCAGCAGAGTCGAGCCAGACAGTCTGTCGCCAGAAAAATCTACACACAACAACAGCAACGCACACAGCAGCAGCAACAACAACAATAACGGCGACAGGCACAAGAGCGCAAGCCGAAAAACGAGGGCATACGCGGGCAGTAGAAGGGGACAGCAGCAAGAGGCGGGGCGGCTACGCGATGGCGTTGGCGTTGCCGATGATGATGACGGCGTTGTTCAAGTCGTTTGCGTCGCCGTTGGCGTCGCAGCTGGCAGTGCGCAGCGCTGTATCTGGTTGAGAAATCGTTTCGATGCGCAGAGCAAAGCAAAGCAAAGTAAAGCCAAAGCAACAGCAGCAGCAGCAACAGCGAGGCAAAGTAAAAGCGAAGTGGAGGCCAAAGCCAAAGCAAAAGCGAAGCAGAATTCCATTTAGATTATGTTCTTTGTTGTTTTTATTTTATATTTTATGCTTCGCTGTTGCTGTTACTGTAGTTGTTGTTGTTGTTGTTGGCGCTTTTGACGAGCGGGCAACGTGTTGTGCGGCAGCTTGGTAGGTGTTACAATACATAATGAACGTCGCGCACATACACACACACACACAGGCACACACATAAGTACACTCAAACACATGTGCAGATGCAGTGCTGCCATTGCGGGCGACAACGACGCGTATTGCCAGACCGTTCGGCGCGCACAGCCGTCGCATAACGTCATCGCCAGCACTGGCGGGGGGCCCGGCCGGGGTGTGGGGGCAAGCAGCGGCAGCACCAGTGGCTTACACAATGGGGGGTGCATTTAATGTTTGCTTATGCTGCAGCCCCCCAATACACACAGCATGTGAGTGCACTCCTACAGTAAAGTTGCCATCACCGCCCCCCCCTTCCCCACCCCTTTCCTCCCTGCGCCCCTGTGCATGGCTGCATTTGGTTTGACGACGCGGCGGCTCGAGTACGAATTTTATCGCCCACGATTTGTGCTGTTGTTTGTTTGTTTGTTTGTTTGTTTTTGATACCCTACCCTAGCCACCAATACACAAACAACAACTGGCTTTTGCACACACACTAACACACACACACACATATGCTGCACATGGGCCTCTTGAGTGCAGCTACATCGAATTGGGTGGGTGGAGGGTAGGGGGCAGGGTTGTCGCCATCGCCATAGTTCAATTTCAACTAGCTAACTAACTAATATTCCAGATGCGTGTGCCCGTCTGTGTGTGGTGTGTGTGTGTGTGTGCCTGTGTGTGTGTTCGCCCTCCCACAGAACGCCCCTTGCCATCCCGTTTTTTCTATCCCCATAGACAAACAGGCGCGTCCAAGTTTTAAATTAAGTCCCTATCCATGTGCATTCTTAGAAATGCATTGCGATTTACATAAATGCGTGTACATATCTAAGTACATACATATACCTACTTTCGGATATTAGCACTGTTGGTTTATTCCAAATCCTGATCCAAATTTGTTCTAGATTCAAAAACAAGCAATAAACTGAGCATAAATTAATCTTCTAACAAACTTATTGGCTAACTTTTTCAAATGGAAGCAAATGGCTTTAAAAAGCTGAATGGATATATGTACATATGTATGTACATATATACTTTTTGGGCAACTTAAGCCATAGGTTTATATATTTACATGTACATATAAACTCCATGTAATTGCGCCCTTTGTTTGGAAATGTCATTGATCATATTTCAAGATTACACTGATAAAATAATTGTATTATGTAATAATAAATATATAAGTCAAAGATTTGTGGTACTCAAAAAATTAGGCAAAGATATTTACTTCTTAACAAAGTGGATCTAGCTTTTAAAAATGTATTAAAAATAGTTATCTTGTTAGTTGATAACTGTATTATTTACTGTATATACACATATATATATATATATGTACATATAATTGTGATATGGAAAAAAAGTGATTCCGTTTATTAGGTACTTCCCAAGAGTAATTTCTTAGTCTTACATATTTAAAACTAAGTTGTATTTATTTCTAATTGCACTATATATGATTAAAAAAAATATAATATAATTTACTTAACATTCAGTGAAGTCATCTTTTAACGCTGAACATTTGTGTTATAAAACGGTTTTTTTTTAATTTCTTATCTTTTCAGATATATAGATATTAAAAAAAATATTACACCTATATTCATATGTATTTGTATATGTATGTGAAGATATGTAAATCTTTGATTTCTTGATGTTCGCAAAAATAGGGCTTTCATAAATTGGGGATTTCCGCATACTAAATCCCCTGGTGATAAGCGCAGATATGCAAAAAATTCAAAACGAAATTGAATTATGCATAAAATAAGTAATTTTGCTTTAATTGTGAATTTCCTGCTTGGCGAGAAGCCCCGATTGGCGGACCCAAGCGAGCGCAAGGAGCTGTCAAAGCTGCGGCTGAAATGCGGTTAACCCTTTCAGGATAGCGTATAAGGCGAGCGAGAGAAATGCAGTCCGGCGAGTCGCTCGGAATTGGAATCGGGTCGCCCTCTCGGGCAGCCACAGTCAACTGTACTAAAGATAGAAGCGAACACGTTCACACACACACGCACACACATACACTCGCATACGTACACACAGCGGGCGAGCAAACATACAGGAAACGTGGACGTGTGGACGCCAAAAAAATAAAGAAAGAAACAACAACAAAAAAGAGAGAAAAGAAATAAAAAGGGACGGCACAGGAGCGGGGCGGACGCAGCATAAGTGCATCATGATGTGGTCTGAAACCCAACACTGTTGCCTTGCTGCGAATATTAAAATACCCACTTTAGAACAACAACAACAACAGCAATGCTAAGTAGTACCCTTACACACACACACACATATACACAAGCGGACACACTTGTGCAGTCAGACAGCGAGCAATCCAATCGAGATGATCAACTGCAACCAGGAGGCCTTCAGACATTGGCGCCCTTAGCACTTGGTTAGCATGGCTCTTGAGTCTAAGAATATCGTTTAGCTAGCTGTTGCAAGGAGCGCGCGCGTGCGTTCAAGTAGTCTTCCTTCCATATGAGTAAACAAAACGGCAAGCAAACCCAACAGTTTTGGTTGTAAACCACTTTTTAATGGTCATTCGCTAACTGAGTCGCTTTATAGCGCTGCAATTTACTCTTATATACAGAAGTAATTCCAATTTTAAGCTTTTAATAGTTCAACCGCTTAACATTAAACTTTTTATTAAATTTCAAATTACGCGCCCACAGCGCACACAGTGTGTACACACTTAACGCCAAGTGAGCCAACGTTTACGTATAAACATCGTTATAACGCAATAATGCTCGCTATCGATTGCGGATGCTTGAATATCTATCGATAGATTTGCCAATTTTCCACCCACTTACGTTGCTGTTAGTGTGTGCGCGTGTGTGTGTGTGAACGCGTTGATTTACTTGGAAATACTTTAAACAAAACAAAACAACACACAAAATGTCAACAATTTGAATTTGTTGCATTTTGCCATAGACAGGTGCTGAGCGAGAGTGTGGCAGGCAGTAACAATAACAATAGCAGCAACAACAACAAAACAAACATACGCACACACACACACATACACGCACAACAGCTTAGAGCAAAAACAAATACAAACAAAGGCAGCTTTTCCAGAAATTGGGTCGCGTTCTTTTTTTTGCGTGTGTTTTATTTTGAGGTTCTTTTTTCATTTGGCATTTGTTATGGCAACTTTGGGTACATGTTTCGGTTAGTTTCCAGTCGCATGTGCACAGCAATTTGCATGCAATTAGAAGTGTGAGGTAAAATAAGCATTTAACTTGCATGTGTTTTTGTTTTGCAGCCTGAAACGCAGGTGGGCACAGTAGACAACCCCTTCCCTCCAGTACAACACCACCAGCACCATCAGTAGGAGCAGCAGCACCAGGAGCGGCAGCAATGAGCGTCGTTGGCAAGCAACTAAATCCGGTGCAATCAAACTCAGCCGGCGGCACCTCCGCAACGGCGTCAGTGGCGTCCAACAGCAGCGGCGAAGTGAACAATGCAACTGTGGCCGCTGCCGCCGTAGCTGGCGATGGCAAGCGCAAGGAGGAATCGAATGTGACACCCGAGAATGTGTTGCATTTGACCAAGATAACCGATGACTATCTGTGCTCGGCGAACGCCAATGTGTTCGAAATCGATTTTACACGTTTTAAGATACGTGATCTGGAGAGCGGCGCCGTCCTTTTCGAGATAGCCAAGCCGCCCAGCGAGCAGTATCCCGATGGCCTATCCATCGAGGACACCATGCTGGCCGCCGCCGAGGAGCTGACGCTCGACGACACTGCCGATCCAAATGCCGGACGCTATGTGCGCTACCAGTTCACGCCCGCATTCCTCAACCTCAAGACAGTCGGCGCCACGTAAGCCTACCAACTAGCAAAATCACCATTAACTGTTTATTAATGAAATCCTTTCTGTCAACCAGCGTGGAGTTCACGGTGGGCAGCCAGCCAGTGAATAATTTTCGCATGATTGAGCGTCACTTTTTCCGCGATCGCTTGCTGAAGACATTCGATTTTGAGTTCGGATATTGCATTCCATATTCCAAGAATACGTGCGAGCACATCTACGAGTTTCCTAATCTTCCACCAGATCTCGGTGAGTAATCGCTTCCAGGGCTGCCCCACCCCATAAATCACAGTTGCCAACAGCAGCAGCTGCCAGCTGCGCGGGTCAAGGCCACGTGCACGTGCCTGCATTTGCACGCACGTACAGTGCGCCCTGGCAACAATGCACAGCCGTGCGAAGTTGCGCAATGGTCGTTTTGTAATCAAAACTGCTGAAATAGTGAATTTCTTTCATATAAAATTCCTCGTTTTTCTATTCTTTTTTTTGGTTTTATATCGAATTTTAAAATATTTTGTTAATGATCCTTAACACCGAAAGCATTTAAATTAGCGATCGAACAATGTATGATGTATTAAATGTGCTTATAATTTTAAATGCAGTTGTAAAGGGATTTAATTTCGAATGGCTTTTTAATTGCTGTCAACTAAGAAGTTATCGTGATGATCAATAAAAATTTATTGATTTAATATTCGTTGTTTATTTTTGACATAGAAAAAATTAAGTAAAAAGTTTTTGTTTTTGTTTTGCCTATTTTTTTGCAAGAATAAAACTATAAAGTAAAATGTATTTATTATAATTTAATGTGAGATCATTTCAAGAATGCAAATATTTTAACTTCGTCACCATAACGAATGCATACTTTATGCCAAAGTAGGTCACAGCTTATTAATTCTGTTCTTTCATGTTATTCTTTTCGCCCTGCAGTTGCTGAAATGATATCGAGCCCTTTTGAGACGCGCTCGGACAGCTTTTATTTTGTTGAAAACCGACTTGTCATGCACAACAAGGCGGACTACGCCTACGACGGCGGGATTATTGTTTAACTATTGAGAGCTACAGAATTGAAGCAGCAACTTGGCTATAACTACAGTCCAGAGCAAAACTAAACTTAAACAAACAAAAGCTGACTCACACTCCCACCCACACACGCACACACACACACACAACACGCACACCAAGCGAAAACCAAAGCAAGAACAACAAACAAATTAATTTAAACATTCAAAACAAGATCAAAGAAACCATTTTAGCCTTAGCACAATGTTTTACCCACCATTCCTGTTTAATGTATTTATTATGATAACACACACACACCTACATGTACACAAATCCATACACACACACACAAACGCACGCACGCAACTGTGTTCATTTATAAGAAAATAGGAAAAACAGAAAGGAAAAAACATATATTACTTTAAATAACGAACTATTTAATTTGTAAGTGCAATGAGATTTTTTTGCGGCACGACCCCTTCCCCTCCGCCCACCCTCACTCCCTTCCCCTAAACCACCCAATGTGAAAACCCAACTTATTTGTATTTATTTATTTGTACTTTAAGCCAAACACATACATATTATATATTTAAAAATACATATACACATCATGCAGCATTTTTGTGTGGAACATACAAAATTCGTTTTAAGCTAAGTTTTAACAATTCTCTCACTTCCATTTATTTTTCCGTTGCATTTGTATAGATATTTTGAAAGCATTCTTAACTCTATAAATTCAAACATGAGAAGAATTAAATTTACACTCAAAATGTACAACTGTTGCTTTATTTAACTACGCTCCTCTATGTTGTTAGAGGGTTTATATGCATTTGGACATCTTTCTAATTTGTACATAAGAATTTTGTATAGGAACCTTTTTTTCATAGAATTTCTAGGGCTTGTTCAAAAAGTCAGTTACAATCTCGATGAACTTGTGGGGTTGCTCCAGGTGCACCAAATGACCCGTTTCCAGCCAATGCAAACTTGCATTCGGAAAGTATTTCAGCACTTGAGGCCAATCATTGGGACTGCAAGTCAGATAAACGTATTTATGTATTATCTTTATAACCCATTTAATATTTAAATATACTTCATATAGGGTGAGTGGGTGCCACAGAGAAAGGTGGTGGGGCCAGTGAATGGCGGCAGATCACCAATTTGTTTGTCGTAATTCAAAAAGCTAGGCAAACTCTTGATTAGCACATCCACATTGCAGGCCCAGTAGAATCTGTAAGAAATACTTATATTAAGCTAAATTTGTCCCAACAGCCTTTTTAAGACCTACTCGCCAGAATCCGGCCTTTTACGCAGATTGAGCAAAATAAAGTCGACCGTGTCACGGTCAACTGTTTGCAATAGTGCGTCCTTAGCAACCTGGCGACCCTTGGACAAGGATATGTTTGCAGTTGGGGCTATATTCTGCATGGCTAATAAAATGCCACGCAAGTCATCGAGCGTGTTGGGCATGGATATGGGCGAGATGTCCACAACGATTAAACGTTCGGTCAGAGTTGGCTGCAAACGAAGACACAATAGTCAGGCGGCCAAAAACAAATAATCCGTCAAGAGAACAGTAGTATACACACATAATGTAGCGCAAAGTGCATGGCAACGCGTCCACCCATGCTGTGGCCCATTATGCTGGCCTTGGTAAGCGATTTCGCCTGCGTAAAGGCAACCAAATCAGCCGTCATGCCAGCCGAGTGATGTATATCCGTGTGCGGACTGTCGCCGTGATTGCGCAAATCCACTGTAAAGACCTGTGAGTGTGGCGGCTGCAGGTTAGCTGGTATGTTCGCTGCACATATTTGGAAATTCACTTGCTTACGTGACGATTGGTCTGCTTGGCTAGGACCTTGCTTACGCTGCGCCAGTTTTGTTTGGATCCAAATAATCCGTGCATTGTGATAAGGGGGGATATGCTGGCATCGAGTGCAGGGCTTTCAAACTGTTCGTGAGCCAAGGTGACGGAAGGGACATCCGCATATTGACGGCGCTGCTCGGCTACACAGCGATGGCGTCGGACAGTCGGATATGCGTTTGGCAAGCATTTCTCCAGAAATTTGCCAGCGTAAGGCACTAGAACACAACGTAACGACCCAACGTTTAACAGCTGCATTTCACGAGAGTTGCAATAAATGTATCGATTGTACGAATTGTTACATTTTCATAGTCGCAAAGCCATAAACGCGATTATCGATTGCCTATGTATTGGCAAAAGTATAAAGCTTAAAATTTAAAAAAAAAAACACTAAACTGACGTTCAACTCTAGGTTTAGGCATACGGACCTGCATTTTCAGCTTATGATGATTAAATCATGCATATAACTAAAAATATCTATAAAATAAGTAAATTTATCGTGTTAAACAACACTTATCGATATTAGTAAACATGCGATCAACTTATAGGGCCATCAAGTGAAGCTCTAGCAAACAGCGCTCATCTCTAATATTTTCTGCAGTTGCGGCGGCTTCGTTTGTGACAAAAGAATTTTTGCTGAAAAAAGAAAATAAATTGCACACCACTACCATTAGAAATAGTAAAACTCAATAAGGATCAGGTAAAAGCACAAATTAGTGGTCAGCATTATTGCAATATCAGACGCTGATTTTTCACGACGATAGCAAACCAACCAAATACCGTGGGCCACGCAGGGAAAGCAAAGAGACTCACGAGAGTGAAATTGACGAAAGCAATTGGTTGGACGGCACTCGCACACAAGCACAGGGACAGCAGCAGGCACTCACGCATACATCTTTAAACGAAGCCGGAGCCCGCTTATAGCTATTAATTTTTTTTTGTTTTGGCTGGTCGTGCCGGGACGTGCGACTACAGTGGAAAATAAAGGAGGAGGAGGAGTGACGCGTGCAGCTACGCCAATTGCGTTTAGGTGAGCAACAACAACAAATTGTGCACATGGCAAATACAACCAAAGATTGATATATATATATTTTCAAGTATTCTATTTTTCCCCTCCAACACTACGTAAGTGCAAAAAACAAAGTGGTTAAATCGAATAAAGTATTAATTAAATCAAAGACAAAATGTATAAAGCCTCAAAATCGTATTAGACTCTTGTGACTTCTGTGAAAAAATAAGTTGTGCTCGAAAGTCAGAAAGCTCCGTCTCTCTCTTCTGTCTTTCGCTCAGAGTAAAACTTCCGATTCAGTTCAGTTTTCAATTGTTTAAGCAAACAAAAAGTTTTAACAATTTTGTCGGTCGCGAAAAGTGCGAAAAAAAGTACCGAAAATACCGCAGAACAAAAAAAAATACCATCAACACTAAAAACGTATATGAGATGTCGAATGTCGATGTCATATACAAATAACTTGTGTCTGTGTTTGTATATATATACCAACAATATATGTATATATATATATATATATTTACACGTGTGTGTATGTGTGTGTCTGTATGTGTGTTTGTGTGTCTTGTATTAATTTGTAGCCCTGAGACATGAGCACAAACGTAGTTCTTGTATTATTCCGATACGTAATTGTTGTTTTTTAATCAAATTTGATCGCTCTCTGTTGTCTTTCGTTCGCGTAAAGTCGAAGTATATATACGAGTTTAAAGTAAACAATCACAGCGCACACATACAAAAACTATATAAAATAAAAACTCTATAAAAATTAAAAGTACAATAATGAAGGTAAGAATTCAACAAAGTGAACAGAAAACTTAACGTTCAAAACTTTTCTATCCCCATCCCCTACCCCAAAAAAAACAAAAAAAGTCCAAAAAATACTTAAATAAAGGGAAAACAGTAAAACAAAATATAAATTATTTATGCACAGTCGACTGTTCACACACGAAAAAAGCCTATAATAAACTAAGTAAACGCGAGAAGAAATCTTCGGGTTACCGAAGTTTAAATACCCTTGCAGACATGTGACAAATTTTTACTTTCTATTGTTTCGAAAGCAAGCTATATTTTATAAATGTATTATGTAGTAGAAAGAAGCTCACAAGGCTTTGTCCGAATATCTTGAAAAACATAAAAAGTTTTTAGTCAAAAACACAATATTTGACCGATTTTACCTGTGAAAGCTATATCGCATAGTGGTCGGACAATAATACATTTATCGCAATTATATAGCCAATTCATTGACCAAGTTTGGTTTACTTATATTTTATTTCTTTTTATTTTTTATTTAAGGAAACGTTACACCCATTACCCTCTGCAAGGGTTTTCCACACAGAATATAGTATATTGTATATATATTATGTATATACCGATTATACTTAGTTTAAAGAGCGCCCGAACTTGACCTTGCATTGACCTAATTCTCATATTACAAATAATAATTGTTTGCATCAGTTTTAGTATCTTTCGAATGAAATCTTACATTCAAGGTTGTTCCGCTTGGTTCTTGAACTTTGTCGTTTGTTTTCATCCAGATAAAGAAGTTCCTGCCATATGGTATTTATCTGGCCATATATTTTGCCATTGTTAGATTAGTTTTATTGCATCGATTGCATACAAACTCGGTTGTCTAAATGGGCATGGTGGATATTGTGAACTGTGGGAGCTGCCAGAAGTTTTATGGTACTAGCAATACATCTGACAATCCAAGAGCGTTTCTTCTGCCGCTAATACTCAATTATTATTTTACATTTTGACGGTTTATCTTTTTTTTTTGTCAATATGTTAGTAAATGTCAAAAATTAAAAATTTTTTTTTTCTTTTCCGCCTATTCTAAATAATAATTGGTCACTTGTTTTGTTGAAAATTGTTTTAATATCCGACATTCCTGTCATACTCGAAATTCGATTGTTTTACAATAATTGTGATGCTATATGATAAACTTAGCTTCAATTTAAAATTATTTAAAATGTCACGTATCGTTTTATTTGAAGACAATTACCAAAAATAACAAAAATAATAATAATATTAAAAAAAGTTATATATTGCTCATTTATTAAATTATTGACTGACAGCTTCGTTATTTTCATTACAGCACTCTTGTGTTTTCCTTCTTTGCTTATATCTTCAATCTTTTCTTCTACCAGCTCCCAACTTCTACAAAAAAAAAAACACGAAGCATCATTTTAATACTTATGCATATCAAGTGTGTGGCCCCTAAAATTAACTTTTTTAGATATTAAAAGAATAATTCTGAAAGGCTTAAAGAGCAAATGGGTGATTTCCTGATCATCCCGGAGAATAGTTTGTTAGGTTTGCAGGTCAACGAGCTTACAATTTTTTAATACAAAATCCATTCCAAAAAAAAAATGCTGAGCGACAGGCACAGGTCAGTTTTCTATCTTTAACCCGCTCTGTACCTTGTTCTTTATTGCTCACTTATTCTGTCTCACTATCTATTTCTTCTCCCATTTTCTTGGAGGATCAACGTTGCACAACTGTTTACAAACGGAATCAAAATATAAAACAAACCCCGCAACTTCGGTGCGCTGAAGTTAATTTTTTTTTAATCTAGGATTCGCTACCATTTATTACAAAGAAAATGAAAAACAAAAGTCGTTATTTATATTCATGCATTTGAGCTGGTTCGTACGATCTAATCTTTGGCATCCTTCACAGAAAAGCAAGGCGAACACAATCAAGGACCACTCCGCGGCGCTTATTAACATATGGGCGTCAGCATGGAGTCTGAAGATACAGCCGGTAGCTCCAGATCGTCGTCTCAATCGCCGTCAAACTCGCCGACCCCCGTGAAGGGAACAGGCGATGATGATGACTCGACTATGAAATCCAGTCCACGCGGCGATGGCATTGTTGGCTCTGCAGTTGGCGTTGGCATTGGCAATGCTGCAGGCGGTGGCAAAAGCCCTGTTCGTGCACGCTCGAGCAGCAGCTCCTCGTCCAGCTCTAGCTCCAGTTCCAGTCGCAGCGGTCACTCCAAGCGAAAGAAGAAGAGCTCTGGCAGCAGCAGCAGCAGTAGTAGCAGCAGCTCCACCAGCAGCAGCTCCAGCTCCGAGGACGAAGACGACAAACCAAAAGTACCCACGCCAACTGCTTCTGCTGCTATTGCTATCGTCACCAAGCCCCATGCCGATGCAGGCGGCGTCAACGCAGTGACCATTTCGCCCAACAAATCACATCCAAATTCGGTGCGCAGTCGCAGCAACAGTCCAGGGCAACTGTATAATCAGGCGGCAGTTGATCTTAACATAAGCCACGAGGATCTCAGCGATGTGAGCGACATTGATATGGAAAAGCAAGCTACTTCCAAGGACTCCACAAACGTCGACGACGATGACGACGAGGAGGGCGCCATTTCAAATGATTCGCTGCCGGCTGTACAAGATTCTCCAGCACGAAATGGCAAGGACCGCAGCGAGGAGGACAAGTCTTTCACTCTGTTGGCAACAGATAAGAACGACGTAAAGGGTCCAAAAGTAAGTTAATGTATTGAAAATAATATATACATGTATTTAAATGGATGCATTATTAGCAAAATCTATCTTTTTCCCATTTACACATACATTAATGTATAATTTCCAAAGCGTAAATTATTTTAAAAAATGATTTTAATTGGGTGTTTTCTAAACGCAGGATCCAGAGAACGCTAACGGCTTGGATGATATGGTCAAGACACACGACGACGATGCGCTCGACTTTGAGGCGGAGGAGGGCGAGTGCCCGGACCTCAGTAAGGAAACGGACGCAGACACAGAAACCAGTGCCACAGCAAATGGCAATAACGCAAACAAAAAGGGCGGCCAAACCAAGTTGTCGCCACCGAAGGCTGATGATGATGACAAGGTGGTGGATCTTGATGGAGACGGCGAAGTGGGCGATGATGGCGAAGACGACGATGCGGGCGGCTCAGAGAGTGCCAAAAAGAAGAAAAAGGATGAGGAACTGGAGGAGGGCGAGGTGTCCGATGAGGACGAGAAACGTCCCGAGGAGACCGAACCAAAGCCCGTTTGTCGCTTCTATACGCGCGGCCAGTGCACCTGGGGCATGAGCTGTCGCTTCCTGCATCCGGGAGTCACCGACAAGGGCAACTACACAATGTTCGAGAGCCTTGTGCGCTCCGTGCCGATGCAAAGCGGCAGCGGCGGCGCAGCCAGCTCCTCGCGAACAGCCAGCGGCAATGCCTACAGCGGCCACATGGCCGGCGTTACGCCAGCCAGTGACTATCACGACTATCGCAACGAACGGCCCGCAGCACTCCATCATCGCAGCGCCGCTGGACTGCACCATGCCAATCTGTACGCGGCGGGCGGCAGCGGGACCGGACATCATGACGCGCGCAGCGGTCTGCTGATGCCCGAGGTACCGGTGGTGGTAGAGAATGCCTGGGAGCGTGGCCTGCGCACCGCCAAGGAAATGATGAGAAAGGCGAACAAGCGCAAGGAGCAGGACATGGACTTTGAGGATAAGAAAATGAACCTAACCCTTTCGCCCGACGAGCTGGAAAAGGATCCATACTATCTAAAGGAGCGTCCTACTTCGCCCAGCGTTGTGCGTGAGCTACCGCCAAACGCACCGATCAGCCATGGCAATCCGCGCGCCCTCCTGCCCACGGTGTATTCAATGTACGCCCAGCCACCAGACCGTTACCGTGCGCCCTACATGCCGCCCATGTACGAAGATGTGGACGTATATGGGCGCATGGCGCGCTATCGGGAATTGCCACCACATCGCATGCCACAATACGAGGATGATCGACGTCTGCGGCCGGCGCGTGAGGTTATTGTGCAGCGCGTAGAGGCTGTCGGACGTGGCGACGAGTGGAGCGATCCCTGGATGCGTTCCAAGTCAATTGGACGCGGTCCCTCGTACGAGCGCGAAGATCGACGACGCCGCGATCGTCGCAGCTACAGCAGCAACACATCATATTCCAGCTCCAACAGCTCACAGAGCGATTCCAGCTCCGATTCGTCACGTTCAAGCAGCGCCTCGGATCACAAGCGTCGCTACTCGCACAAGCTTATGTCCTCATCCACATCGCGTCGCCATGCGGCAGGACGTGCCCGCTCGCCCAGCCAAATACCGCGACGTCCCAGACGCACATCAAGTAAGTCGCTCACTATTTTAAAGCCACCTGACGTTAGATTAACTTTCTTTTTACTTTTCTTAACAGAGGGCAGCACCTCGTCTGCTTACAAGCGCACCGCGCTGGAGAAACGTCCCGGTGGCGCACAAAGTCCCGCCGCCAAGCGCAAAAAAGTATCGCCAGCGCCTAAGAAATTTGACAAGATTCGTCGTCGTCGCAGCTCTAGCTCATCGGATTCAGGTACATTATTTGCGATGATATCTACAAAAATGCAGTAAACAAAATCGAGCATTGATTTTCCTTGCAGATTCCTCAGACACTTCGTACTCGGATTCGGATTCGGGCTCGTCCTCGTCGGACAGCTCGTCAGGCTCACGTGAAACGCCACAGAAGCGTGTGCGCGCCACCGACAAGGCGCTCAACGAGCGCAAACTAATCAAAAAACGTAAGTAAAACGGCCATTAATTCGTTATAAATCCAATTTGAAATCTTAATTGTTCTGCAGCCACTGAACAATCAGCCAAAAAGCGTTCACCCATTTCCATTGAGATTAAGAAAACGTCGAACATGGTGGGCGTGTCGGCGTTAGTGTCGCCAACCAACTCGCCCAACTCCGACAAGGAGAAGGACAATGGCAAAGACAAGGAGAAGGACAAGGATAAAGATAAGGACAAGGACAAGGATGGCAAAAAGTCAAGACGCGAAGAGCTACTCAAGCAGCTGCGCGCCGTTGAGGATGCCATTGCCAAGAAGCGCTCCAAATTGACCTGAGAACAGACACAGACAAGCACACCCAATTCTCCACTTATGCACCAAAAGCCACAGCACACCTCATCCCCGACACCGCGCCCGCGCCTTGCAACCACGTATATTTTGTTTGCTTACGAGTGGATATTTGTGCGTCGGGGGTGCACAGCTGCAACAATGTCTGCGACAACATCAGCATTGGCATTCAGTATACAAATAGCAGCAAAGCAAATAGCATTCATATATAAATAATTTCGAGGTCTTACCTAACAATCACATCGCTCGTCGCTATTGTGTCGATTATCCGTTAAAAACAAACAATTTAAACAATTCAATGCATTTAGTTTTAAAAATCTTTCATTATTTACAAATTCACACACACTCACACATGCTAACATCTACAACACTTTTTTTGCGTTAGGTTCCCTTCCTTCCTCGCCAATGATCCTACACTGATTATGATAGCTATACCATTGTATAAATAAAAGGCTCACCTTATTGGTTAAATTTTAAGTCTTTTAATTCTTGTTTTGATGAGTCTTACTTAATTTTTTGTAGACATAACATTTATTAAATTGTACATGTACAAATAAATAAAATATTAAGTCATGCCACTATGATTGCAGTACATGAATATAGCGAGCAGCCTTGTGTCAGCAACCATATGCTATTGCCTTAGCTCACAGCTACATTACTTGGTTCTGTTACTGACTTAGTGCAGGTACCACTCAGATAGCTCACAGATACAAGTATTTATTTTGTTGAAAATGTTTGTCAAATTTTAAGAGTTGTAAATATTTCCCAAAAAAATTAAAAACTACAGATATAACAATATGAAATTTATATTTCGCTATATACATAAATAATGGGCATCCGCCTTCAAACTTTTATATTTAAATAAATATCTTTATTTGTGATATCGTTTTATGCTAAACACATTTCAAAAAAATTTCAAAAATTTGTATGTAAATTCGTACGTTAATCTTACAACATTCAATGATACTTCCTAAACAATCCAATTAATTAAAAAGCATATTTTTTTTTGTAATTGAAAGGCCCGACAATAATAACATAATATACGTTTATACTATAATAATAAATACAAAAAATTGCATTTTAATATCCTAATGATTTTTTGGTGAGTGCATCGACGATGCTGCAAAATGTTTCAATAAATAAATAAATGCTTGGCTAAAATATAAACTTATTAAGGATCGAATGCGTTAGCTGCCTAGATCGAAAACGATTTCAAAAGAGATAGACTATCAAACGAAAGAGAACGAGATATAAATAATATATAAGGTATATGTAATCTCGACCACCAGGCAAACTTATTGCTTGGAGTTGGCAAAGATGGTCTCGCAATTGCTTATCAACGAGGAGAGCATGAATATCTCCTCTGTGAGATTGGTCATATGCTGGGGCGTGGCAATCAGCGTTGGCGCAAATACGGTGGCCAAATTGTGCTCGTTCATTTTATTCACTGCATAATGTGAGGCAACGCTGTAAAAAAGAGTCACTCATGAAGGCACTCTAAATTGGATATAGAATGGTAGCAATGTTTACTGCTACGGACTCACCGCTTGAGATGCTCCAGCATGTATTGCAGGCAGCTGAAATGAGCAGGCGGAAGTCGACGCACTGCATCCGCCATTAGCTGCAGCTGCTCCGTTGGCTTTACATTGCCTACACAAATAGGATATTCAATAAGTTAGCAATCGATGGAGACATTTCAAATGCCACTTACGACACGCAGCCATGAAGCTGGGATACGCCTGGAACGTAATGAGCGGAACGGGCAGCAAACGCAGATAGAGCTTGAGTGTGCCGGCAATGACATTGACATTGCCATAGGCCGCCTCGGACATGTCAGTCTTGTCGCCGTCGCGGTCAAGCGCCAGCTTAAGCGCATCGATCTCATCGGCGAAGCCAGACACACGATAGATGCCCTCCTGCAGCATACCACGTGCCTCCACCTCCTCCACGCAGCGACGCACCACAAACGGTATATTGCACTGGTGAAGCTGGACCATGGTGGTCAGATCGGTACCGAAGACGCCGCGAATGCACTTCAAATCAGGCACGCATTTGGGTGGCACCAGCTCGGAGCACTTGTTGTGCGCCATAAAGCCGCAGGCATCGCATTTGACGCCCTGCGCCGTGAATCCCCACAGAAAGTTGGCGCAGAACTCACACCAATTGAGTCCCTTGAAGGTGTGCACCTTGAAGTTATGCGGCTTTTCGTACACCAGTGGCATGGGATCGACGGCAGTTTGTTGTTGCGGCTGCTGCTGCTGCTGCGGCGTCTGCTGACTGTTGATCTGGCTATCCAGGGCACTATCCACCACGGCAGTTGCCTGCCCAGCAGATGCATCACAGACGTCCGCTCTAACCGTTGCCTTGCCTAGCTCATTGGAGAGCGCGCGCAGCTTGCGACGATTGAGCGTCATGTAGGGACTCTGCTGGTAGCAGTTTTTGGTTTGCTGATTAATCTGCTGTATGATAGGGCTCGCGTACAGCTGCATATGAAAGTTGATTAGCCCATCGGCAACCATCTCGTGCACCGTCTCGTAGTGTTTGTCCTGCTCGCGCAGATAGTGCCCGTTGCCGTGCATATAGAAGACCTTATAGTGCTTGGTGCGCTTGTTGAAGCGCACGCTCAGCGTGTGGTACCCATCCGCCTTGGGGCTGCGTCGCACCAGATAGCTGCCATCGCTGGCACTGGCCAGCAGCTGCTCGGCCTCCAGGTGACCCATTACGCCATGATATTCGCTGCCATACAGGCGCACCGCCTGATTGTTGTCCTCCACAGCGTCTGCGGTGCTGTTGGCTGGCGGCAGTGGCAGTGTGCGCTGGCAGCGTACGGGATGCGGTGCCGGTGCGTCCAATTGTATTTTATACACTGACACACACATTAATCAAATGCTGCAACTTGCCTACACTCACATGATATTACTCACATTCGGGTTTCCAGACCTTTTGCACTGGCGAACTTGGTTCACCGCCGCCTGCCAATGTGGCGACAACGCCTGCATTTTTCGACATGGCAAAAACAAAGCGCAACTAAAAACAACGCTAAGCGCTAATTAAGGAATGCAGTTTAGCACTGTTTTAAAATGCTTTTAACTTAAACTAAAGATGCATTTCTGCTTTTGTTTATTTCTATTAACTGGCTAAAGCAGTGTGGCCGCTACAAACCTATTGAAAAAATACCAACAAAATACCACAAGAATACTAAGCCGGCAAACCATAGATAATTCTGCCCTTTTGTACAACTTAATAATGAATTGAAATGTGTACCACATTATATTAATGTTAAGTTTACTAAAAGTGCTCCTTATTGAACAGTTTATTTCACATAAATGTGCAACATGCTCAGGCCAACTTTAAAATGAACTAACAATCTGCACTTATATTCTTAACATGATCAATTATATAAATTATTATTATTGAGCATTATACGAACATTATTAAGCTCATCGCTACAACATTGCGAGCACTTTTTAAACGATGTTTGCTTTCCTTTAAATTAAAAATTTCAGTTGAAAAAAAACAAAAGTTTGTAGGTTTCATATTTTAATAACTTTAAGTACGTTTCTTTTGTAAAAAGATCTACTTTCATTCGTTTTATTTATTAAATACAATTATTAAATTATTAAAAAAAACATGTAAAACTTTGAAATGCGCATTTAAATTCCATTATACGCTTAACTCGCATATATCAAATGATTAATTTAGAAATACTTGTTACGATACTCGTTGAAGACTTGAGTCCCTTTATAGGTAAATATGTGTGTAAGAATTATATTTTTTTTACGTCCTTTCTGTTTTTGAATAAGAAAAATTCGGTACATTTACAAAATGAAAAAATCTGAAGATGCGACCTCTCCGAAGATGTGCATTACCCTGCATTAAACAACGGTTAATTGTTGTGTGTGTTTCAGTGTGTGTTTGGTGTTATCTAAACGGGTGTTGTTAGTTGTAGGGAATGGTCGCGCTTAAGGTGCGTATGGTTGTCTTTAGATGGAATCGACGCTATTTGTCCGCATCCGAAATGCAAGAATATACAAAAAATATAAAATAACTAAAAGTGAAAATAAAATGGAATCCTGGAATCTTGGAGTTTTTAGCGGAATGAACGGCTTGCTAGCATGGCAGGTGAGTCTTGTTGTTGTTGTTACTAATATTGTTGTTATTGTGGTTGTTGCTGTAATTTTCATGCTTGCATTTTGTGTGGCCTAGCCGCTCATGACCATGCGCACGAACTCCTCGTAGTTGATGTTGCCCTGCTGATCCTCCATATTGGCCAAGAGCTGTTCAACCTCCTCGTCGGTCAGCTTCTCGCCCAGCGTGGTTAATAGATGGCGCAGCTCAGCGGACGAAATGTAACCGCTGGCATCCTTGTCGAAATGACGCAATCCCTCGATGAAGTCATCGGCCGTATCGCCGGATCGCGCCTTCGAGATCGCCTGATAGATGGGCAGAAATACCTCGAACGAGATGCGCTCATCGGGTTTCAGCTGATGCGTGCACTTCTTCACATCCGACTCTGTGGGATTCTGGCCCAAGGCGCGCAAACACTCGCCCACTTGGCCCAGCTGTATCTTGCCATCGCCACGATTGTCGAATAGATTAAAAGCCTCCTGGAACTCTGTAAAGATTCAAGTAAGTCATGATTAAGTTATAGCTTAAGCTACTGCAAGTTTAGCCCATGTCCAACCTTCTAAGGTGGTGAATGTGGGCTTTACGTGTGCCGTGTAATAATACATGTCGATCAAATTGTGTCTCAACCGTTCGTTTGTCTGTTTGCGCTGACTGCCTGCTACTGAGTCAGAGTCGTGTGAAGCTTCAACAGATTGCACAGCATGCAGCAGCAGCAACAGCAGCAGCGGCAGCAACAGCTTGGTTTTTTTTTTTTTTTTTTGTTAAATACTCTTACAGGAGTCTATCTCATGTTGTCATAAAGTATGTTCAAGTGTTTATTTTTTATAAGAAAATGTTGAAGACTAGACCGACAGCAAAAGAGAAATTAGATCTTGTTAGGATCAAAGGATAGAAACAAAATACAAGAGCTAAAGCTTAATAGTAAAAGGCACAATTAAATAAAGAAAAAATAAAACTCAATTTACTGAAAGTAATAGTCCGTAATATGTCGGCAAGGGTATTTAAACATCGGCATCCCGATGCTAAGCCTTGCATAATGTCATTTTTGTGTTTTTTTGTTTGTTGTTATCACGCGCTTGCAACAGGCCAAAAATGGCATTAAAAACAACAGAATTTTCTCCATTTTAGGCAATGAGTGAACGACGCGTCGTTCGTTTTGGGTTAATCAATACGTTCAATGCGGTCAGCTGACGTCACTGCAGCAGCAGCGGCAACAACAAAAGCAGCTGAAACAGCAACGGCAACAGTAACAGAAACAATAAGTACTACTTATCGTCAAACGACAAGCAATTGAATAGGTTTTGATTAAGTTATCAGAACAGCAAGAAAATCGAATATTTCCAGCGAGTTGCGTAAAGAGATTTGCCAGAGGCGGCGCTGCGGGCGGCTTGGCCACGGCCATTTGCCATGTTGACCCAGAAAGCGGCCTTAAATGGCAGCCGTCGCGACGGCCGTGTCGGCCAACATGGGATATGGCCAAAATGTGTTTTTTCGGCTGCCGTTCAATGCAAGCGGACGCGGCTGCAGCTGCAACTGCAGCAGTTGCCGCTGAGACGAGCTAGCGACAGTTCGTGCCGGTGTCCTGTAGTAGCCAGTCAGTTAGTTAGTTAGTTAGTAAATTAGTTAGCTATTCGTTTAGTTCGTTAGCTGGTCAGTCAGCTGGCGCATCCTTTATGCTGTCTAGCGATTTAACTGTGTACTCGTTTGCTTTGCGCGTTCGTCGCGTGAGTCATTGACGCGATCGTATGGCTGCTTTCATTGCCCTCGTCGCCGCTTTGTGTTTATTTTATCAATGATTCATGCGCCGCATATGAAGATGTGTAACACGCACGCACACATTTGCACACTCGACACACACGCACAGTCACAAAGAGACATGCAAATGTTGACAACGTATACATAAATGCGTTTTTTTTTGTTTTTTTTTTCTTGTGCCGTACATTTTCACTACGGTCCAAGCTTTGAGTTGGCACTTTGAACTTCTGCGCCCATTTCAAAAGCAACACCCACTTACACACACGCACACTGGAACACCCATGACACACACACACACACACTTACCAGCCAACTGATCCTCGGTGTAAGCTGCCTGCAAGAGCATAAGCAACAACAAATTAAACAAACTTTATAAATACTTGGCACAAAGCAGCCACTGCCAGAGCGGCAACAACTGGTATTCAACTTACCATATTGATTTGAATGTGGGAAGAACAACACAAAACACGGGATAAATTGTATGCCAAATGCACTTAAACCAAATTATTTATTAGCGATGATAGCGACTGCTACAGAAGTAATCGATAATGCTATCGAAAGTATCGGACTAACGATGTGTGGTACTAGTTTCACTTTTGTTATCAACACTGGTTGAAATATAAAACTAACATTAATTTATTTAAGTTTTAAACAAAGTCTTGCTTATTATATTAAAACACTATTTTTTTTTAAATACCTACAATCTATTGACATTGTTGTTAACAGCGATATATTTTTTATTATTTTATTTGTTACTGAACTATTTTTGTGACAATGCGAATAACGGTGTAAAAAAATATTAAATAGTTATTCCCCGTAATAAAATATAAGGCTTCACGAGATATATAATGTTTATATTTGGAGCGATTTGCCATATTAATGTGGAGGCTTTCATAAATGCATTACCTATGTCAGCTCCACCAAACAGAAAAAAAACATTTGTAGTAATAATAAAATATAAAGTTCAAGTTATGAACTCGTACACAAAAACTAGATTATGCTTAATTTTTGTTTTATTTTAAATTTACATTCACTTGCACGCTTGTTGCTTTTGTTTGTATGTTCCTTTGTTGTTGTTGTGTTGGGTGTGTGTCGATTGTAGCTTAAATTTATTTATTAATTGTGGTAAAAAGTATACAAATTGAAGGATTTTCATTGTGATTTTTACTGGCCAATACATTAGCTAATAAATATTTAAATATACATAATTGCAAATGCTTTGCAATTACTTGCAAGTGTTAATTAGAATGTTTCCTTTCGCTTCTGCTGCGCGCCTGATTAATGTTTTTATATTAATTTTGTTTTATCAATTTAAAAAAAAGGTTATTTAAAAGTAATTTGTTTTAAAATAAGATTATTAAAGAAATGTGTGATAGTGTATATGTGTGTGTGTATGTGTATGTGTGTTCGTGTGTGCAGGAAGCGTTGGCGACCAGCTCTATGTGTCCGACTTCCAAAGCTTTATGGTCTTGTCGTTTTCCAACGCAGCAGAAGCTATGATATTTTCTGTGGGATGGCAGGCGGTGCAGAGAACGGTATCTGTATGTCCCTGCAGCTTTTGTACTACCTCTTTGCTTTGCAGATTCCAAATATAGACCATGTTGTCCTCGCTGCCGCTGACAATCCACTGTGTAGCAAATAAATATAATATAAATTAGAAATTTCAGCTGTAGCTTGGATTGAATGATGCACATACCTTGCCACCGGTGACGGAGAAGTTGGCAAATATGCAATACTTCTCGTTCTTGTGGCCTGTATAGGTCTTCAGGCATTTGCCCTTGGAGTAGTCCCACAGCTTAAGCGTGTTGTCTAATGTGGCTGCCAGAATGTATTTGCCGTTGGGCGAGAATTTGACAAAGCTAACGGGCGGGTTGTCATCATCGATCAACGTCTTCAAGCACTGTCCGCTAGCCGTGTCCCAAATGCGGCACAGACCGTCATAGCTGGAGCTAACGATCAGTGAGCCGTCGCGATTGAAATGCACCGCCGAAACGGGATCAGAGTGAGCTGGGAGCGTCTTAAGGCATTTGCCCGTGCGCACGTCCCAAATGCGTACGCTCTCGTCAAAGCTACCCGATACAATCAAATTGGATTGCGGATTGAAGTTACAGCAGAAAACATAGTTGCTGTGGCCCTTAAGCGTTTTCAGGCTCTTTCCTGTGCTCAGCTCCCACACCTTGAGTGTTTTGTCATCGCTGCCGCTGACCAATAAGCGCGAATCCGACGACCAGGCTACATCGCTGATGCCAAGCTTGTGCCCCGATATGGTCTTTTCGAATTTGCCATCGTAGGCACCCCAGATCTTTATGAGTTTGTCCGCAGCTGCCAAAGGGCGACAATTGTTGAAAATAGAAGAATGTGCCACGCAGAGATTTGTGCTCTATGCGTTTACTTACATGAGCTGGCAAGCCATTCGCCATTTGGACTAAACTTGACGGCGGAAACCGCCTTGGTGTGGCCGGCAAGCGTGAATTTCAGCGTGTAATTGGGCTTAACCGACATCGAGCTCTTGTTCGACGTTGTGTTTGATGAAGTCGATGAGGCGGAGCTGGGTTGCAATGTGTTTGGTCCACTTGGCGCTGTTGGCATCGGCTGCGGCTGCTGCTGATGCACAACGCCGGGATGCCCGCTGTGCACGGCTCCAATTGGCACCATAGCAAATGTTTGTCGATGCGACTCAACTCAACTCAATGCTTGACTCTGCAAATAGGCACAAACACACGCGTTTTGGGTACAACAAAAATATTTAAGAAAATAAAACACATCAAATGCAGTTTGCAAAACAAAAACAATAAAAACAAGCTAACCACGCGGTTTTTTTTTTGGTTATTAACAAGCACTAGGCGTCCGGCGGGAGGCAGCTGGTGCTCGCGTGCGTGCAGAGTCTGCGCTGCTGCTGCGTCTGGTTGCAATTCTTTTTTTTCTTTTTGTTTTTTTCTTTTTTCACCCTCTCGCTGCTCGCTGTTATTGTAGCGCGGCGTGCTTCTTCTTCGTGCACTCACTCGGCCTGTTTTGCAAACAGTTTGTTATTGTTGTACAGCAGCGTAAATACCTTTTGCGGACGGTGGGAGCGGCGCCGTTTTTATTAATCGTTTATTATTGAAGCAATGTTCGGCTTTGTTGTTGCTTGGTTTGCAACAAATGCAATTTGTTTGCTTTTTTTGCCCACTTAATTTCTGTGGCACGTGCTTCTTCTTTCTATTTCAATGCGTGCGTGAGCAAAAACATGGCGCGTACTTGACAGTTGATGACAGTTTACGGCTGTTCACAGTGTTGAGCAGCGGCAGCACTTTATATCAAACAGTACCCGTACGCTATGCATATGGATCAATGCTGGTTGCTATAAAACGCAAGTTTGAAAACAAATAAATCGTCTAATAAGTGCAGCCGTTATTTGAAGTTTCTATTAAGTGCTATTGCAAAATGTAATACAGCAATTTCTTTGCTATAAACTGTTATTAATCAGTGCTACTAATTAATAAGTTTTAAGTAAAAAAAGTAAAAAGCATATAGCATGTTATAAGATAACAATCATTTGAATTTATTTCTGTATAGATATATGCAAAACCACAGTGAAATGTGAATTGTGTCCACTTTGGTGGTCATTTGTAAACCGATTGTTGCAAGTATTCAATGAAGTTGCATTTTGCTGACCGACTGTCAGTCACAGCATCTGCACAATCGCTGGCAAATTTTGCAAGCTTTGCACAATCAAAGCATATGTGGCATACTAATGCAGTCGCACTAATGCCCGACGCTCCCAGATAATGACACTGCTACTTCTCTTGCAAGTATATAATAAATATGTAGTTGAGACCAATACGATATGTATATATGTACATTTAAAATTTATTAATGATTAGGAAAATATTTCGCAGCCCATTGAGTCATTTATTCTACAAGCACTTAGGGCAACAATTTCTTGTGCAAACATTTTCTAAATCTTAGACGTGAAATTACGAAAATGCATTAGAATATTATAAATTTATGGCGCTCTTCACCCTTGCCACTGATTTTTAAATGTGTTTTTCGGGTCACTTGTTTGTCTTGACATAAAAATCGGTGGCCAACGTTTTAAGTTGGTTTCTTTTTTGTATTTTTTTTCCGTTTTTTTTCTGGTGCACTTTTAGATAATTGCAAAAGTCGATTTTCTCAAGTTTCGAATTGCGAGTGTGCGTATATATGCATGTGAGAGAGTGTTTTGTATTGGTCAAGGTCAAAAAGTTTTCAATAAAAGCAACAGCTATAAAATTTTACTTGGTGTCATGTGCGGGGTCTTTTGTTTTAGTTGTAGCTGTTGATTTTGGCGTCTGCTTTATGACTACATTAAATATACGTACATACATACTATATCATATGTGTATGTACTTATTGTATATGTAAATACAAGTGGGCTAACAACTTAAAAATGCCCACAACTGCTCAGCTCCGGAACTGACAACTTTTGTTTGCCCTTGCAGTGGGCAACGCTATAAAATGTTGAAAGTACGCAAGTCCAGTCAATCTAAACTAGGCTCTGAGTTTATCTAGAATAATGAAACTTTAAGCAGCTTTTGAATTTTGGGCTCAGACAGAAAGTGTATTGAAACCACAATACTATATCATTGTATATTTAAAATTACAACCTCTCGAATGTTAGGGTATTTCATTTGAAACACCTTACCCACTAACCAAACTTGAAAACTCAACCTACTTTTTTTCTCGGTTTTGCGGCTTACGCACAAAGAACGCCCATTAGGGTATTAACATTTCCGAATAGTTGCTCTTCTTCTGGGGTTGTTAAAGTCTTGTGGTTTCTGTTTTTATTACGCAAAAATGTTGCTTTCGACTATCGGTTATCATTGTTGTTATTATTTTTTCGGTTTTTTGCTTCAGTCTCTGTTGCTGTGTTTAGGGCGTACGCTGCTTCTTCTTTTCCTTCTTGGTGACTGTTTTGTTTTATATCAAGTTGTGTGTTGCTGTGTCGTAAAGTTTAACATGCGAAACATGTAAAACCGACGAACAACGGTTGAAGGGCATGGGGAGGATAGAGGGGAGAATAGGGGGCAGCAACGGCGTGCATAGCAAGTGAAGCGCATACAAAAGTTATTTGCCAATGTCGCGATAAAATGCCGAAAACTAAGACAACAAAATATGGTGCGCGGTATAACACCCTGTTAACATTTCATTATAAACTTAACAATTAGATTTTAATTAGTAAATACATTTATTATTATTTTGAAGTAGCTTTAATTAAGTATGGTATTTTTCTGGAGTATTTTGTGAATAAGCTGTTACCAATTGTGAGCGTTAACTTCTTTTAGCTTTCTGAGTTAAAAATAGAGGCCCCTATTTATTTTTTGCTTTCCTTCATACCCAAAGTACTAGCTTTACGTTTACAGGGTATTAAAGCCGTGCTACGGTGAAACACAGCAACACAGTTAAAAGTAGTTGTATACTGCCGCTGGACACAAATACGAAAAGGGGCATGGCCCTTCGCTTCATAGAACACAAACAAAACACGCACACCGTACGCACACACGCACACTGGCACGCACACGCACACGACCTTCCGGCACATGAAACAATTGCAAATGGGTTACGTAAATAGCACAACGGACCAAAAACAAAACGGACCAACAAAACAAAATTTCAACAAGCGATGCATGAGAAGCCAAGCCGTCTGCAATCCCGCTATCTCTCACACACACGCGTACGCACACAGGCAGACATGCGGCCAGGCAGGCAGGTGGGCAGTCAAAGTGAGTGAAGGAGATAGATCTAGAGTCGCAAGGCGAGTGCAATGCCTTAAGCCGAACTGACAAAGCTGCACAGCCGCCGCCAACGGCTCACCCTTCTCACCATTAAGTATATTTCTTTTCGCTGTTGTATTTTTGTTTTTATTTTTGTATATTTGCGAGCTCTGGCAACGGCAGACTCAAAAACTTCACACACAAATCAGTTGCAGTCGCGAATTAGCGTCGCACAGACGCTCTTTTTTTTTGGTCTCTCTCACTCGAAAGCTCCAACTGAAGCTTTGGCTTAGTTTCGATTATTTTTGTTTCCCGTGCTCGTTACTGTTGTGCTAGTGCTACACAAGAATGGTGCATAAAAAGGATGCCGAACAGCTAATGGCGCTGCGTGTGGACGAATTGCAGAAACTAATTAAGACGCAGCCGCAACTTCCCCACAATATATGTATGTAGCGGCTAGAGTATGCCAAGGGGGCCTAAGAGGTTCTTAAAAACTGCTAAGCTAGCAAAAGTCTACAGGAAAGGGTTTTGAGTGGTCGTTGTATAAACTTTCTCTTACAAGTGTATATTCCGAAACTAACTATAACTAAAGTTTAGCTAATAACTGAAATTGGATCATTACTTATTAAATTCGTTTTGAATCCAGAGCAAGGTTTCAAGCTGTTCACATTGGTATAATTGGTTAGAACTTAAGGTCAGTTCCAAAGTGAGAAACAAAGGCTCTAATGAAGCGCTAAGTGGGAAAATATATTGAAATTAGATATTTCTTATAGATCTATACATTCATTAGGTTCCGCAATAACTTAAAGCTCAGCTTATATTAGCTTATATCAATGAAGCTTCCTTTATTGATTTTAATAAAGCGCTAAGTGGAGAAGTTTAGAACTTAAAGATAATAGTTTTTAAAATGGGTTACGAGCTCATCTTTTATAATTTATTTAAAAGTCCGAAAAGATAATTTTTGATTTAAATTGAGACTATCAAATGTCTTTGACTGCATTTACACGTACCGTAAATCAAATCGCTAAAACATTTTCAATTAAGTTTTAAGCTATTAATTTAATGAGCAAATGAATAATGGACTGACAATTTAAAATATAGTTATGGCTGTAGACAAAGTGCTACACAGTAAGAAAATGCTGACTTAAATCGAATATAATTTTTACCCAATCTATTACTAATAGTCTGCGAGGACACATTGCTCTATGCTCCAATTCAATCTAAGAGCTCTATTCTATTAACATGTCAAAAAATCAATAGGAGAGAAATGTTACTAACTTTACACACACATAGAGATAAATTGGTAAGCAATATTTTGTGCTGTGCATGCATCGAAACTATAAAGCCCAATGTTTGCCAAAGGTTGGGCGGACTTTGGGCCCGTTCGGCAACTGGCAATTCCCACATTCTATTAAAAAGGCACTGACTGCGGACAGCTAACCGCAGATCTAACTAGCCGTAAAACCATAATCAAAGCATAATCACATTTAAGTACTGGGTGATTGCCGGTATTACGTAACCTGCGCCCAGGCTGTATTTGGCTTTTAATTGTGTTTAGATAGGTGAATCAAGCACTTTGGCCAGCTGGTAACTTAGTTGGGCCACAGTTTGGCCATTTATAATATTTCTTTGTTTTTGTGGGTCAATCAACTTGGCTTGCACGACGCTCGGGCTTATTGCATAACTGGCTGGCGTTTGCGACCACATTAACCACAACTAAATTGCATATCTCTTCTGCCTCGCCCCCCGTGTAAACTTCAACTGCAACTGCAACTTCAACTTTAACTGCAACTGCAACTGGAACTTCAACTGCATGTTGATTAGCGGGCACGTTGCTGCGACGATTTCTGCACACGACACGCGGCGACGTCGCTGCCGCACAGCGTCTGCTGCAGCTGAACTACGCCATGCGCAACAAGCATCCGCAAATCTTCATCGATCGCGATCCGCTGGATGCCAGCTCCCAGCAGCTGCTGCAAGTCGCGTAAGTGCATCGGCGGCTAACTCAGTGAGGAGCTCGTGTCGCCTTTTTTTTATCGATTAAGGTCGTGTTTAGTCATGAAAGAGCTGTAAATTATCGTGTTCAATTATTTGAAGTCGTGTTGACTCGTGTTCTTTTGTGTTAAAAGTAGTCGCAGTCGTGCTTTGTCCTTTTGACTCGTGTTTGGCCGTGTTAAGTCGCGAAAGTTCGTGTGAAGTTGTTTAAAGGTATTTTAACCCTTAGAGTAGTTGTGTAAAGTCGTGTTTAGTTCAGTACAGCTCGTGTTTGGTCGTGTTCAGTCATGTCAGATTTTAAATTATGTCTTTTAAGCTCGTGTTAAGTCGTGTTAATTCGTTTAGCTCGTGCTCAATCACGACACGCGCACATCTCTGGCGTATAGCCAACAACCGGTTTTCACTTTGTGGCAACATCTAATTAAAGATTTGTATTGTTGTGGCAGTTACCGTTGTTGCTATTGTTGCTATTATTGTTGTTGTTATTGTTGTTGTTGCCTTTGCAGTGATCTGGTGCCGTTGCCTGGTCTCACGCCGGAGAACAACAAGCTGCTATTTTACCGACTGATTGATCACGATGCGGACAAGGTAAGTGTATTGAATATGCATATTGGCCAACACAACGCTAATTGTCAACGTGCAACCATCAATTGGCAATTGGCAATTGGCGATTCGCAACTTGCCACTTGCCATTTGCCACTTGCCACTTGCCGCTGGCCAGTTTAACTTTACGGCCGGGATCAAGGTCTTCTTTATGATTGCCGATTGTCGCTTCGCGACGGAAACAGACGGCCGCCTATCGGACGGAGAGATACCCATTTTCGACATGGCCGGGTATACGCTGCGCCATTTGACGCGAACGGTGCTTGGTTCGCTGCGCGTCTACATGAAGTTCGTGCAGGAGGCGCATCCGGTGCGGCTAAAGGGTATACATGTGCTCAACTGTCCGTCGTATCTGGACAAGGTGCTGACCGTCGTTAAGCCGTTCATCAAGAGCGAGGTCTTCAAGCTGATCCACTTCCATCTGCCCGGAACGGACACGCCCTTCGAGCACTTCCCGCGCGCCATGCTGCCCGAGGAGTACGGCGGCGAGGCCGGCAAAATGTCCGTGCTGAAGCAGCAGTGGATGCAGCTGCTCCAGCAGCAGCGGTAAGCCCCAGCGATTACGGGCCATTAATGTCACTCCCAATTAGCCCCCGGTTCCATTCGCAGCGACTACTTAATGGATGCGGACAACTGGCAGCTCAACAAGTCCAAGAAAAACAACCCGGCCAACAACAGTGCTCGCTCATCGATGACGCACAGCCTCAAGACGCTGGAAATCGATTAGCTTTGGACGCATCCACAAGTGGATATATATATGTAAATTTATATATGTATATATTATTAATCATACCTACTTACGAGCTGGGCTTGGCTTTAGTAAATAATTGACTTTTATATTCACATCCACAAAAACAAACTTTGATTTTGATCCTTTCTGAAAATAGGGACTGTTATCTCCAAAAATGAAATAACCTGCTGTAGTTAACCGAGTTTTCAAGTCTTGTACCTTCTGAATTTAAAATTGAGTATACAAAACTATTATTAACATACTATATCTGCATTTAATCCTTGAAAAGTAGACTGAAGTGGTCAGAACATTGGGACAGTTTTAAGTTTTAACTTGACTAGTTGGCGGTGTCTTTCAATACCTTGCACAATTTAATTACACCCCATTTACAGCGGCCATTAATGGGATAAAAGTATTTTTTTTTTCGCCTGAAAGTTTTACTGAAAGTTTTTAATTGCAAGATTGAAAGGCAAGGTTTCGTTCGTTCAGGACGTGCAGGACGAAGCGTATTCGTAGAAATTTCATTTTTAATTTATAATGCAGCAACATAATCTCAATCAATGCCACTATCATCATCATCAACGTCATCATCGTCATTGTCGTTGTTTCTGTCGCCGTCGACGTTGCTGTCGTTGCCAGCTTGATGCAATTAAGTGGCCAGCTGGGAAATGTAAGGCACATAGACAGACAGCGGATAACTGTGGGCATTGCCCACAGAGATAGACAACGTGCAACGGCCAAAGCGGGCGAACACTGGAAGAAATCACGAGCTGTGCTTAAAAGTTGCTTATGAGTAGCTTAAAAATTTCTCTGAAATCGATATTCAATTTCAATTGCAATTGTATTTAATTTGTTTAACTTTAAAAGTTCTTAATTGAACTGTTGTTTAAAATTTGCTACCTCCTTTTTCTGGCAGTGCATTCGCATTTCATCTGTCATAAGCACAAACATATTTTATATATGTACAAATATATACACATATGTATATATATTAATGTATGTGCACACACATTTGTTTTTACGTAGGTGGTGTGCACACACACACACACACACACACATGTAAGTGGAGCAGAAGCAGAGCACTTGAAAGCATAATGCGCATATCGACATGCCCGCTAGTTGATTTTGCCACCCTGTGTCACCCTGTGCGGCCGAGCACTTTAACACCCTTCAATAGTACAGTCGGCGGCAGGGAAAACTAAGTGAGACTGCCAGCTACCTCGTAATTGAGATATTCTTGTGCGGGGCTTACTACGCTAACAGCAAAACTGATTTTGCAATCCACGTGATATGTAAAACTCAACAAAATAGAAAATTCGCTAAATATCATTTGGGGAAAAACAGCGACTCGATTTAAAATTTCCCATTTCCGACCCGACAAACGGAAAGACAATCGTTTTTCCAATTTCGGGTTAGCTCTTCATATGATGATGATATATTAAAGATATGTCAAGAAAACCAAACCAACATATTACCTTATTACGAGATAGCTGGGATTAAACAGAAAACATATTAAATTTATTATTTAGAATATATGTATATACATACATATATGCTGATAGGGTTGCATACGTCAATCAAGTCCTTTTTGGCTCACTTGCAATGAGCACAGGGTAAAAACAGAGTGAGCTGGCACTGCTTGTGCAGGTGTGCGTGCTTGTGTGTATGTGTGGGTGAGTATGTGGATGACACATTAAAGTGCAGCTTTAAAAAGTGATGTGACTGTCGCAGCACTCATATTTCCCATCATTCAAACGAACAACCCAATAAACGATACTTTCTGCCTGCCTGCCCGTCCAGTCTGTGTGTATGTTGGGCGTGGGTGTGTGTGTGTGTGTCCTGAACGTATGCAAAACCTGGTGCTTAACTCCGCTTTACGTTGCAGCCATCCATCAGCGGCGCGTGGAGTTGCCCGCTCGCCACTCCCAGTTCACCGTTATCGCACCCTCGCCTCGGCCTGGAGGGCGTGGCCAGTGCTAGGGGCGTGTGTGTGGACGCGGGTGCGGTGGCTGCAGCCCCGAGTAAGGCATTTTCTTTATTTTGGTATCCAGGCGGGACGAGCGCTGCATTCGATTGCATGGTAATCGAATTATGTGGCAACTCTGCCTCGGCTTTTGGGCCCGCCTCGCCCTGTTTGCGGCGCCCCAAACTGGGCCAGTCGAGCGTCCAGACATGCAACGGCCTGTGGAATTGTGTGGGCGATTGGCCAGCCCGACTCGGCAACGCTGCACTTGGACCCTGCCACAGTCCAATGGAGCATATCAATACGTCCTGTGTCCATGTTGATTTATTCCCATGGACAGAAAGAAAGTAAACTGGGCTGTCATTGATTTTTGGGAACAAACAAAAGTGCGAGCTAAGCGATTAAATAATTGCTTTTTTTTTGACCATATAGAGATTTAAGTTGAATGCCAAGAGCTGGTTTGGTTTTTAAAAATTAAACTTTCTGAACCAAGCAAACTTTGAAGTAAGCTAAATCAATCAGACTCACTTTCTGAGCAATGCGCAAGAGAGTAAAGTTGAAAGCTGTGTTCCAGTCATTTTTCAAGCTAAGTCTTCTGGGTAAGAGCAAATGCGCTCAAAGTTATGCTATGAATTGTTTGCTGTGAATATACAGTTTAATTGTGGGTTAAACTTGCGCGGTCAAAATTGCAATACGCTTAAAGCCTTCTTGGAAAGTGCGGAAGAGTGCAAAACTCAAATGGGAGTTTTTTGGAAAGGATTAGAGATTAAAAGAGTTTTTTAATCAATTAATTGTATGAAGATTTTGCAAATTATACATTTTATAATTAGGCAAATAATGCAATTAAGTCTGCTCTCGTCGGTAGTGATCGACGGGAAGATACCCTAAGCCCAGCTGTTAGGGGTTATTACAACCCCATTTCAGCTTCTTTGCATTTCGTAAAATCACAAATTTACTTCAAGCTTGGAAAGGTATTTAAAAAGTGCTTTGTATAGAATAACACTTTTACACCTATCGGAAATCGCATAGTTGGATATATCAAGCATACGTACAAAAGCATTGCATCTTCTCGCTGTAGAGTTGTAGAGTATGCTTCGCTTCGATCTAATCATAATATTGGATTGGCTTTCTGCAGACTAAACTAAATCTGTAGCCAGAAGCAGGCGCCTTTAGTTGGGCGCACTTTCCGCGCTTGCAGCGCATTGCGTTGTCACTGCAGCCGAGCCGAACGTGCGGGTGCACGGTGCATTATGACAGGCGAATGTGTAACACAATTAGGGCGTACCAAACGCTGGCCAAGCGACAGAACGTGGGCGTCATCGTCATGGGCAACCAAAAGAAAGAGAGCGGCCCACAGAAGCTGCATGGCTTGTTGGGAGTTGCCTGGCACAAATTATATTCGGGCTTACTGAGCAGCAATGCACTTGCCACGGCTGCAACGCCCAAATCCGGTCAGACCTCAGGCGATGTGTGCGCAATAACGCCCAAATTGATCAATTTTTGCATTAACCGCAACAATCGAAAGCAGTGCACAGTGAGGAGTGAAGTGCGGTGTAGAAGGGTGGGTAGAGGAGAAGGGGTTGGGGAGGGGGGTATCCCATTGACATACAGTTCAAAATTTGCTTCACACTTTACCTTCGAGTTCGAGACTTCAAACTAACGTCGGCAGCGGCAGCGGCAGCAGCAGCAAATGAAAAAGGAGCAACAACAAGTGAAGGCAGAAGACAACATAAGCAGGCAGGAAGAGCAATAGCAACAGCAAGCAAAATGTGCAGTTAACAATGGCCTCGCATACAGCTTTGGCGTGCACACACATACACTTATACACAAACACACCGACACAGACGAACGCGCCAGTGTTCGCATACAGGCGCACATACACGCAGACGCACGCACGCACACAGTGACACAATAGTTTGTGCAAGGAAGCTTTGGCTGCTCAGCTTAGTGAGTGATATGTTCAGTTGGCGTTTGGCAGGCGCCGTGAACGGTCAATGTGTGTTCGGAAACACTGCGCAGCGAATTCGAAATAAATACAAAGCTCGAAGCGAAAGCGAATTGCGATCTAGTTGAGTATTTGTTGCGTTCTTTCTTCATCTGTTTTTTTTTGCTGTGCCTGTCTGTGTGTGTGTGTGTTATTTTGTTGGTAAACGCGCGCCAATTCAAACAAATTTTAATCGTGTTTGTCTGCCCGCTACATCCTTTGTTGTTGTTTTTTTTATATTGCTCTCAGCTGTTTGAGCTGTGCTTGTTGTTGGACTCGTGTTTGGGCAGCGCTCAAAGGCCCGCCTGATTTATGATAAATGCCTGGCAAATATGTGCTGTTCTGGTTGTTGTTTGTTGTTTGTTGCCTTAGTTTTTTGTGAGTGCCAGCCATTATGTAAGTAAACTAGCCCAGGCGCCGTTACCAGGCACTCAATTTGCCAGTGACATCAATACTGCTTCATTTTCATTGTGCCCAATTCGATTTCACTAACACATAAAAGGTTTTATTAATGCAAAATAATGTTCATTGTTTTACAATGTGCTAAAAAGCGTTATCTATTAAAGTAAATTATTTTAAAAAAAATTTTATGACAACTACTTCTAAAAAACTTGGAATCAAAACTGATTTTAAATTAATAAAACTTTAAAATAATTGGCAATTGAAATTGTAAGAAACATGTTAAGTGTCCCATTAAAACCAAATTTTAAATCCAATCAATTTGCTTTCATATACATTGGCAATTGTTTTATTAGAAAATAAATCTATGCTGATTTATTAATATTTGTGCTCTTAATATAAATCCATTCAAATTCGTTCTTCCAATTTGAATCCCACTAGAAATCTAATATAACACCTAAAAAAACTAAAAAAAAAACTTATGCTGATTAGATTTTTGATATTCTTGATAAGTGTTGTGAATCCCTTGAAAAGTTTAAAAAGTTAAAATTTTAAATTAGACAAAAAATAGAAATATGAAATTTAGGTGAGCCCAGTCAAAACTTTTAATAAACTGTTTTAAATTTGAAATATAGTTCACTTTTTAACTTCTTAATAAATTGTTGGGTTTTAATTCGTGCTACGATAAAAATAAATGCCCTAAAAAGTATGCTAAAAATTGAATGTGAATAGCCAATTCACAACAGCCACAAAATACACTTTTAATGATTACCTAATAATTTATTTATAAACAGCTTAAGTGTAATTCAATTTTGCAGGCAAATTGTTCTTAATTACTTTTAAATTAGCCACAAATTTTCAATAGATTTTCAAGAAAGGGGTATGGGAATAAAGGGGACACTAATCAAATGTACATACACACATATATCTTAAATCTGGAAATTGAAATGGCTGTCTATTGAGGGCGTGTGCTAAAATAATCTTTGCACTCTATCTGCGACAGTTTTTGACCCTGTAATGTAAACTACCCGGTGGTGTTTCTCCCTTTGGTGTAGGGTATAAGAATGAAGTGACTTCAATGACATCATTGAAGTTTAGTTTATCGGCTAGTTTAGAGCTTATTTTGAACAGCTTCTGATGGTGTCATTGCTGCGCACACATACACACACACGCACACACATGCACACACGCACACACATGCACACACGCACACACTTTATCAACGTTTTTGATGCTGCTCGCTGGATTTTGCTATTAGCAAATGAGGCGTAAGCGGGACGAGCAAATGCACTGAATAACCCCAATGTATGGGCGTGTGTGTGTGTGTGTGTGTGTGCCATTACTTAACACCTACAGGCTGCCATCCGTCTGCACGCTATTACACGATTACAGCAACAACTGTCGGCTTGAACTACCCCCAAAAGACGTTGGCCAGGTCAACGGGTCCGAGCCCGGGCCCGAGTCCGGCTCCGGCTCCGCTTTCGAGTATTAGTCATGGCTCACTGTTTGCCTTTTGTTATTGCATGCTAATTTCTTTCTATTTCTATTAGCCAGCTATCTCCGTTCCGCACACAAACAAGGTCTCTCTCTCCCTCTCTCTCTCTGTCTCTCTCTTTCACTCGCCAGCTCTTTCGCCCCAAAGTATGCAGTAAAATGTGTAATCGCATTTAACGTTACTGTCGGCCAGGCCAAAAGCAACGCTACAAAACTGTGTAGCCTCTGTCTCAGCCTCAGTCGCCGTCACCGTCGCAGTTAGCATCGTTCCATGTGCCACTTGGGCGCCCAGACAAAGGCCAACAACAACGAGCAGAAATTGTTAACTGCGATAAACCGAAATTCAAATACCCTTGCGACATTTTTCTTTGCTTTCACACTCAGCGAAAAGTTGTTGGAATTTTGTTATGCTTCAAATTTGTACTTTATAAGATATTTACAATATATACTATATTTGGGTTGTCTAGAGTTTTCTTTACACTCACTTCGTTAGTCCAATAGAATACCCTTTTTTTGGGAAGAGCATAAAAAGACGAGAAACGAGCAGCGACGACAGCACCTGCCCGCAAGTTGGCCCAAATTGGAACGACTTGGCTACAATGTACAATTCATAATGAAAACAGCACACACACAGACATACACACACTTACACACACACATACACAGAAGGCAACTGATTTAGTGTGCTGCAAGCAGTGTTCGTTTATCAAAACCTGACGATCAAAAGCAACGCCAACAACTTCTGTTTCATTCTGCCCATTTTTTTTTGCTGCCACTCTTTTGCCCTGTTTCGCTTTCTCTTTCACGCTCCTCTTCATCCCTGAGCTAAGTGTTGTGTTTCTGATTCCGCTACGTTTTTGAATTGTTTGCAGCCCATTTTTAAAAGTTTTCTCTTTATTGAGCACTGAACAGTTGGTAAACTAGAAAAAGTTGTTTTTCTTTTATATATATATAGCTATATATAAAAATAATTAACCTAAATAGTTATAATGATTTATGTTGTTTATAGAAAAGTTAGTATATATTTTGTTTTTAGACAGAATCCATTTATTATTGCACTTTTATAACTTATTTTGTTGCCTTTTTCTCATTATATTTGATATGCTTTTTTTTTCTCTGTTTCATAATTTTTGCTCCATTTTCTCGTTCGCTTTATTTGGGTTAGTTAAGCTTCATGGCGGCCATTTTGTGTTGTGTTGCATTTTTGCATGTGCGCTTCCGTTTCCGTTTCCGCTGGGCGGTTCAACTAACTCATATTAAAGTAAGGTCAGCCTTCGCCTTCGCCTTGGACTTTCACTGGACGCGGCTTTTCCCCCTTACTGGTTTTTCCCTCCTCCTGCCCCTGCCCCTTTCCACCTCCGGCCCGACCGAAACGTTTGTATTCGTAGTTTGTAATTCCTACAAAAACCGAGCAGCTATTAATATTCAGCCGTTTGTTTCTTATTATATTTTTTTGGGGCTTTTTTCGTTTTTGCCTCGCTTTTTTTTTTTTCGTTTTTCTGTGTTTGTTTGTGGGGGCTGAGCGTTAAAAGGCTGCCAGTTTTGCGGGTGCCAAGTTGGCGGACGGGAGTTCGCTCCGTTTCGGCGGGTGGCTCACCGCGTGCCTTGTGGCTCTTGGGCCAGCACAATTTATGAGGTCAATGAAATTGTTGTTCCCCGCCTGTCCTCGTCTGTCTGCGCCTCAAAAGTAAAAGCAATTGGGCACAGCGACGACAGCGTCAGCGGCGACGTCGCACAATAAACCGCGCTACAACTTATAACAGCTAACCGGCCCCAAAATATGCCACTCCCCCTGCCCAAAAGTCTGCTCGGTTTGGCAATGTCATTGGGGCCAGTAATATTGAGGGAAATTTTCTTTTTCTCTCTACCTTATACCCCGTAAAAATGGCCAACACGATGAGAGAATCCCGGCTATATATGTATATATATTTCGATTTAGTCTTTGCATTTGATACGTGTAGATAAATCAGAATATCTGTTATCTGTAGCCTTTAATAACTAAAAATATCCTGGCAAACATTCCTTTCTTCCTGATTATAGTAAAGTGATCTTTAGAACATTTGTTTGTGACTAAAGTTAGTTGCTTGCTTTAAGCAAGTGGGACAAGTTCCTTATTAAAATAAATGTTTATCTGTGATTGAGGAATTTTACCAAATGATTTATAGTTTCCTAAACTACTTATCATGCTTAGTTTTGCTCGCAAGAAAGCCTGACTATTGATATTTATTTTTTGGCAACAGGGTATTTTTTAGTTCAACACTTTTGCAGAGTACTCCATTGTTTTATTCTTTTTTTTTATAGTTTTTGCGCACTAGAAAGGAATATGGGGTTGGCGCTTTTTTTTATGCTGCCTTGTGCTTGCGATGACTTAGCACATCTAGCCCCGTCCACTTTCCCCGCCCAGCCTTTTTCCTTTGCCTCCCCCCGTCAGGTTCTTATCGATTTTCAATGCGGCCACTAAAGTTGCTAACTGCGAACTGCGAACTGCGGAGGCTGCGCATGTTTGCCGCATTAGAACGCGGCTTAAACGGTTTAAAGTGGCTGTCGTCGCATGCAGCAACTTTAGCCGCAGTTAAGTTGAGTTGAGCTGCTAGGTTAGCAGTAAAAATGTTTACCTACTCTGGCTGGACTCGCAGGCATTCGATTAGCTCTGTTAACTGACTGTGATGACTTTGATGGTGGCTTTAGCTGATATCCCAACGAGTCTTATTGCAGCACTGTGAGTGTATTCAATTTGAAATTCAAACAGGCACCATCATATATATAGAAAGATGCTTGTGAGTGTATTCATTTTTGTGTATTCATGAGTTTATTCATTAATGTATTAATGAGTGCTTTTATAAGTGCTTCAAATAGTTGTTTTTAAGTATCAATGTATTCACGAGTCTATTTATGAATGTATAAATTATTCACGAATGTATTCACACGTATATTTACAAGTGCAGTTACGGGAGAGAGTATTCACAACTATTTTCATGAGTATATAAATAGGTGTTTCAGATTGTATTTTTAAATACATTCACGACTGTTTAAGTGAGTGTACTCACAAGTGAACACGTTTCTATTGCTTTTATATTTTTAACAATTGAAACGAGTTTTCCAGAGTTTTGCAATACACCAAAATGTGCTAATAGGAATGCGTTTACATATTTTTATATAATAACCATGTAGGATTGTCAATAACTGTGCTTTGGCTGATATTTTGTGGCTAACTACGAGCATATTCATGTCTGTTGTTCATGTTGTCTTAATTATACCTTTGGTGTATTTAATGTGCATGCAGCAAGTTTGCCAGATGGTTGAATGCATTCATGAGTGATTTTTGCATAATCGGCTTTAGATTTCAAAGCAATCGCTATCAAAGTTGCCGCAACTCGCACTAAATTAATACTTAGTGGGAAACAAGCAAACACTCACACACACTCACACACACTCACACACACTCACACAGACGCACTCAACTTTAAACTTAATCTGGCAGCAGCGAAGCTGTCAAGTTTGTCATTAAACTACATCAATATTGGAATAGGGGCTAAACGGAGAATGTTTGTGTGTAAACTTTCTATATATGTATATATGTATATCTATACATATATATTTAGATTTATAGATGTGCTAAATGGCACTATGGCAAGTTTAACCACTTTTTGTGGCATTGATAACAAACTTTGGCCTCGATATATTTTAATTAGTTGTAGTTTCTTAACTTGAACAGTATTCAACGGTCAATTAGAAAGCTTTTTTTTTAATTATAAAAACTTTAAAAAATTATTTTTTTTTTGTTTCAGAATTTTTACAGAAGAATTTTGAAATAATAGTAAAAAATTGAAGCCCATAGATATAATTTTAGCTTGTATATGAGTATTAAAATTCACATCTAACACATTTAATGCATAAGTATCCCATGGATTGTCACTTACAATTGACCTAAAAAAAACATTTGTTTTGTGCGAAAAACGATGGAAATGTCCCATAGTGCGTTGGCAGCTGCTGTTGCGAGCTCCCGTGACGAGGCTGGCGCCCAGGTCCCTGCGACTAAACGGCCAAGGCAATGTCAAGCACCTCTATAAATACAGTGTCAGTTCAATACACACACACATACACGCAAACACACACACCCAAACATACAGAGTTGTTTGCTATGTATAAATCAAGGTTAGGTCTGCGATTATTTAGTTAGTTTTTTGTTGCGTCGATTCAATATTGGAAACGAAAGCAGTTTAGCCAAAATGTCAATCAAAGCTGGAGCCTTTTAAGGGGGTGGCTTCGGTAGGGGATAACTGTGATATTTTTGACCAATCAAACCAGTTGAGGCAATAAATTGACCACAGTTTACCTTTTATATTATATTACCAATGTTGTCAGTGAAATTTCATGTTCATGCTTTTATTTTAAAATGTTGACAGCTAATTAAATTTTCCATATTTTCACTGCTCAATAGCAATTTCAGTAAGCAAAGGTGATGTGGCTACAAAAACAAAATATATGAAGTACATTAACGTAAATTACATTTCATTAATGTATATTAAAATAAATTGCATTGACTTTTGCGTTGCATTAAAATGTAAATGCATATTTTGCTTTCCACGACATTATTAAAACGGGTTTCTTTACATAATTGTGCATTTAATTGAACTGCCGTAATGAAAAGCATTCGTCTCGATTTGTTGCATATTCTCAAATAAATGAAAACACAATATGAGCTTTCATATGAATAATTACCCTGGAACTAATTGGAGCGTTGGGTAGTTGCGTCCAATCGTTGCGAAAAAAAGTTGCCCCAGGGCCAAAAGTCTTATTGCATATTGGAATTCAGTTGGCAGCAGCAAACAGCAAACTGCAAAATACAATTTTGTGAAAGGAAACTTTTCTTTTTTTTTTTTCGTACTCTATGTGCGAAGGTTAAACGTGGGTGTATTGGCTATGGGAAATATACCGCTATTGGCTTCGCCGACCTTCAACTTGTCGCACGCCAAGGTGTTTAAAAGTTTAGGAAACGCCCTCTTCATAAATCGTAAACAATAATACGTGCCTTAGTTTTAGATCAAGAACTTATCGATTAACTATCTTGAATTAGTTATGATTATAACAAAGGAAAGCTAGGCAGGCAATGACAAGGTTAAAAGCGCTTTGAGCGCGTCTAAAAGGGAAATCAATTCTCAGTGCTTGAAGACGGGTTTTATTTCAATTAAGAAAGTTTAGATCTCGAGAACTACCAAAGCTAAACACTTAAGCAGATCGTTTATGGAGTCTGAAGAAGAATGTGCAGCATGGTCTCAGCGACATCGATATTTATCGAATTTACGGTATCGATAAATATCGATATAACGTTATCGATAAATATCGATATGGTTTTCTTAGTATATCTGGAGCTACCAAATATAGTTAAGAGTATTCCCCTTATGCATACACAGATCATGCCTAATTCACTTTTTGGATATCCTACACAGAATTCAAGGAAACCCTAAACCTGTATGCCTTATTTTGTGCATAAGTAAAGTTCACCTCTTGATGTCCCAAAGTTATCATAAACATTATATACAGGTAATTTCCCAGTCGGGCAATTCCTTTCGCAACACACGTTCTGGATTTTTTTGCGCAATTGCAGCCAACTGTAATAAAAAAAAATTACGTGTGTGTGTTTTTATCAACCATTTGGTTCATTTACCAAAAATTGTCAACTGAGTGCAAATGCAATTTCGATTTACCCTTTTCTGTTTGTGGCACAATTTTCAATGAGCACGCGGTGCGAATTCACGGGTTCATGGCTGCCACAGCATGTTGCACGTTGGCATCCGGGTGGCGTTGGCAAGCTGAACTCTGCTGACGGACAGTTGGCTTCGCAATTTGCGCGCTTGTGATTGGCTGGAATATGTCAAAGGCTTTTTACCAAATAAGTTTTGGCAGGGTCATTTTCACAAAATATTAGCCAGCTTATTGCCCAAAAGTTGTGGATGGAAAAGTGATTTCTGATTTCATGCCGACATGGGAATTGTCGAGTTATTTTCTATAGAGGCAACACTGACAGAAAAACAAAAACAAAAACAAACACACAAAGCTAAAAACATTATTTATTTAAATAATATCTTTGAGGGAATTAATAAAACCTTTCAGTGATTTTTCCAAAAAAAAACATCATCAAATAAACAATTTTCCTTCTGTTCAATAACTTTCCACTTTGACACCAGAAAAAAATGGTTTTTTTCATTTTTCGCTCAGTGCTTTAAGCAGCTTAACTTTAAATAAAAATACAATCTGACCATGGCCTGGACAAAACAATTTCTTATTTAAGCAGATTGAACTTAAATAAAAAATGTATTTTCAATTAGAAAAACGAGCAATAAAAAAATGTTTGTTTTAAGCGTGGAAACAAAATTAGTTAAGAGTTCAACATTTACGTTGTCTTCTAAAACAAGATTGCTTATTACCTTTTTTTTTTATATATCTCACATATTAAAGGAACATTTTTTTAAGCGTATTGAAATATTGTCACTTCAAAGTGGTTTCTGGTTGTTCGACTGGAATTTAATTTCAGCCTGTCGTCAATTAACCAATTATTGGTCATTGAATGAAGCAATACAATATCTCTGCTTGTGGCCCCATTGTTGTTGTTGTTGTTGTTGTTTTCTGTGGTATTTCGTTGGGGGCAGTTCAATGAACCACAGACACGGCATGTCTGCCATTTTACTGGCGTTCGGTTATTACGCCAATAATTTGTTGCTATTGCAAGCAAAGTACAATTTTTTTTTTCAACATTTATTCCCCAGTGATTGATTGTGCAAAACAACGTAGATATATATGAGAATTATTCTTGGAATACCCTGTAGCCAGTGTTGAAAAAGACTCAATATACGGCCAACTTTATTGTATCTGTATCTGTATCTTAGAAACAAACGAAAGAAGAAAAATTGGATGCACGCCGATGATTTGTTGTTTTATTATGATGTTTATTAGTTGTTTTAATATTCTATTGTTGTATCGAAAGTGAATAGACAAAAGTCAGTACATTTCTCCGCGAATATCTTACAAGGAACTGAAGCTTAATCCTAAACAGGGGTAACTCGTAGTCGGTCATTAGATTCATGTGCCACTTGAAGTTATTGTTGCCTGTGGCAATTATGAAAAGCCAAGAAAAGGAAGCGTGCCAATAGCCGTCTAATGTGTTTCCTTCACTCTGTGTCTCCCTCTCGCACACACATGCATATGCTCAGTTAGAGGCGACGCCTGCAGGACTACGACGTTGGCGACGGAAGCCCATGTCCATGTGTTTGTGTATGTGCGAGACCTAGTTGTGCATGCTGAACCGGGATGGATGCGCGCCGACAGAAGCGACTTGGCCCAGCGCCAATTGCATCGTTCGAAAAGTCATTTGAGGACAATACCACTACAACAACCACAGCGACAGCAGCAGCAACAACTACAGCAACAATTGCAACACAGCAGCAACAGCCGCAGCGAAAAGCGGTAAGTTTTACATAGTATATATGCCTAGTTTAAACACATTTGTATGTATGTATATACTATGTATGCTGAACATATGCATAAATACATATATATGTATATATATATATATATATATATATAAATAAATATATATTTACAGATGTACATGCGCATTATCATAATATTTATGATACAGGTTGAAAATTTATTAGCCCAAATATAAAATTAACTTAACCATTGAATTCTATGAGCAGGAGCAGAACGAGGAGTTGCTGGGTAAAGGGAGGGAAGGGAAGGGAACGATAGGAGAGGAGGGGTTTAGTTTAGTAGGCGCAACAGAGCGGGTGAATGCTCTGGTATCTGGGTGTATGCCAAAAACATGCAAATGGCCACTTAAAAGGCAGGCGAACAAAACGCTTTTGGCTAATAAACAAAGCGAAGCCAAAGCGTTGCCCACAAATACAATAAAAACAAAAGCAAGAAGAAGATGAAAACGAACACCAACAGAAAGCAACGAACACAGCAATAACAAAAACTAGGACTGCCAAATTGTGCGCGGCCGAAGGCGGGCGAGGGCGGGGCGCAGTTGAACAGGCACAATTGCAAAAATATTTTGACACACGTCAAATCAAATGTAAAGTGGAAGTGCTTTAAATAATGTCATTTAACAATGGCCAAAGATTGAGAGCACAATTTGGAAGGAACCTTTAAAGCATACATGTGCGCACGTGTGTGTGTGCGTCACTGTGTGAATGTGCGCTTTGGGGTGAGCAACAACCAAACAGCCAAAAATGAAACATGCAAAAACATCAAGATGCTGTGGACTGGGTAAGAGCATTCTTAAGAGAGAGATAGAGTGAGAGAGCGCAAGCAAGCTTGATACAGGCTGCTGCACAACTTTAGAAACCCATCTATATATATGTATATATATATATATATATATATATATATACATATATATTTATATACACACATTGATTTTCACAAATAATCAAAAATTAAATAAACAGCATAGCGTGCAATAATAACACATTTTACTTAAGTTCTTAACTTACTTATATTATTAAATACCCATATAAAAACCCAATGAAATGCATTCCGCATTAGCAATGCATTTTTTAACGCATATAAAAGCTTCCAGTACTTTCTGTGCAAATTGAGTAAGTTTTCAAAGCAAGCGACTACTATTTCTTTTTGTGTGCGCAGCGCTGTGTCCAAAGCTTACCCAGCTGAGCGTGCGGCGGCACTTAGCAAAGCTTTTGCTAAAATGCCTGCTGTGAAGCTTTCGGCAGCAGCAGCGAATGGAAGCTTTTTTAAATTGCTCACCCTCTGCCGTGAATGCTGCCAGGCAGCAATAGCAAACAGCATAGCTCACTTTTCGGCTGCTTCCCAGTACGACGCTGGCGCTGCGTGCGTGCAGTCTAACGGTATAAGCGGAACAAGTAAACCAACATACCGATAGAGCGAGAGGCCAAAGCGAGAGCGCGAGTGTGGAGTGTGAGCCGCTGAGCGCGCGCTGTGTACGAAAACGAGCCAGACCGACCCACACAGCAAGGCGAACGCACGCAGGAAGCAGTGAGCAAAAGTGAGCCAAAAAAAAACAGTTGTAGTTGACTTTGCGCTTTCTTTGCGCCTCTCAGCGTCGCAGCGCCGCCTTCGAATCTCATTATTTTTTTTTGGGTTGCTTTTTTTTCGGTGGAAAGTTAAAGCACAAAAAATTAATGAAAAATTAATAAGGACAAGTGGAGGAGCTGCAATAAAAATTCACAAAATAAACACAGGAACACTTCAGCACACAGGGCAAGAGAGCAATAACACCAAGTTTTGGCACACGGTGAGTAGTAAAGAAGCACACGCAATGGCGAGATGCCATGTGTATGCGCAAGAGTGTGTGTGTGTGTTTGTTGGGGACACAACATTAACAATAAACAGAAACAGAGAAACTGCCGCAACGGCTGCGGCAACGGCTGCGGCAGCGTCTCTCAGCATGCCATGAGTACAGCACAATACATATATATACACAAATGCCTAAGTGTGCTTGTGTATATGTGTTTGTGTGTTTGGTGTTGCTGCTTTTCTTAAAAATTATAAATGTAATTAATATCACAAGGCGTTTACGAGCGCGCCGCTTTCAACGCTAAAAAGTAGGCAATGCCAAAATATAATCAAATAAAGAACCGTTGCCTTTTCAAGCGTTCCCATTTTGTGTGTTCGTTTCGTTTAACGTTTTTCGTTATTCTTTTTGTGTCTTCTCCTTCGGGTGGCCTTTTTCTGTACACCACAAAATATTACCAAAAATAACGGCGAACCACAACAATTCAAATAATGCCGTTTCCAAGCCGGCTCTTGTTTATTCAAATTAATTATGATTTTTATGTATGCGCCACGGCATGCGTTGGCTTTCAATGAGCGAGCTCGAGGCGTGCGAGTGAGAGTGCTGGCCTATGTGTGAGTGTGTCAGAGTGAATGAGGGAGAGCGCTGGCACGTGAAAAGCATTGCATAGTTTTTCTCCAGCATCAGCTTTAAATTAATTTTGTTTGCTTATATAGTGTTTCTGTGTGTGTGTGTGTGTTTGTGTGGTTGGTTGCAAATCCCAAGGCTTTCCCACAGAGACAATAAACGCATGCTTTTCAGTTTAGCGCTGCTCCACTCGCCCCTCGCGGTGCCTAGCTTCAGCCCCAAGCTTTGAAGCGCCATGTGTCAATCAGCGCATTCAAGCGACAAACGCGAACGCATATATATATATATATATATGTGTGTGTGTAAAAGGACTTCTCCTTGAACGCGTTTGATGCGCCTGCATGTGCGTTGTGCTTCGGGCTAAGGGCGACAGGAGGAATTGCATGAGCTTGGTTGTTGCTCTACAAAACTGGCCAGCGAATGGGGGGCGGGGCTGGGCACATGATGGCGACTGCGTTCCATGCTTAAATTGAATAAATGCATTGACGTTGCGTCAAGTTAGGCTTGCCTGTGGCTTGCCCCGGCACTTTAGGCCAGTCGGCAGGCGCCAAGGTCGTGCCCTCTCAAATGAAAAGCCTGCAAGCATGCATTTCAGATAATTGGAGCGTTTAGATGCAATGCACGCGTACCCCGCTAAAGAGCAGGGTTGCCAGTGTTGTCCACAAGGAACGGGCCTTAGATCAAGTCTTAAGAATGTGAGCAGAGAATTGTTGAAGCCAAATAAAAAAGAAACTACACGTTGCTAAAAAGTAAAGCGATGAAAAGCACAAAAATTTGCACTTAATTGGGCTCGCAAGCAGCTTTGTAAATTGGTCAACTGCAAATATCTTCAAATATCTCGAAATGTTCAAATGAAAAAGTTATTTAAAGTTTAAGGGCCAATACAATAATGCAGACTGAAAGATATATTTATATATACGTATATGTATATTTCTTACGCATTATGTTGGCAACAAAGAGCTAAGTAAGCAAAGAAACAAGCAGACAGACAGACTGACAAGGCTTTTATACCTTGGCTTTTATTGTCATCTAAAATATATATGTACATGCACTTAATAGGGTTGAAAGTGCCTTTTATTACATGACGTGACAAAGTTATGATACCTAGTTTACATAGAATAAATGATATTAAATTAACAGGCTTTCAATTTAGTTTCAAAGTCCAGTATTAAATTATTTCTAAAACTTTGCTTCATGGACGCAACTTTTCAGCCACATTGAAGCTCTGGTGACATCTCACATGCTGAGTTTTCGTTTTCTTTGTGTACCCTGTAACCAAAAAAGAAAACTATGGGGGATATTGACTTTAGAACAATGACATAGAAAAACCAAAAAAAAAATGGAAAACTTTTAAAAAAAATAAATAAAATAAAATGAAATGAAAAAAAATTTATTTAAATATAGTTTATATGGCTTAAAGAATACTATTGTTTGAAGATGGAAGGAGGCCGAAACTATGCGTCCTGCAGCTATTACAGAGTATTGTTTGGCTTTCACTTAATTTATCCGATGGGGAATTCAATTAGAGAGCTTGCTGACATTTGGGCGCCAGGTAGCCTAGTTTTAAGAAATATAGATGCTGTGTGGATAGTGTGTGGGAAAGGCAAACACAGAAAAAATTGGCAACGAGGCCGAAAGGATGATATTAATTAAAATCACAAGCTATGAAAGCCATAAAGGATTTAAACGTAATTGTGATTGGGCTTTGGGGCGCGCCTAGCCCAGGGGTGGTGTGGCAACTGGGGCGCCCCGTGCTCCCATTACGAGCACTGGCAGCCAGTGTTGCCAAGCGTCGCAGAGCGCATAAGTGTGCCAAAGCATTTGATTGTGTTTCAGTGCTTAACTTAACTGCTGTGAAGTCTGACCCAAGCCTTTGAATCCGTTGCAGATGATGGAGCAAACGCTGCGCAAACAACCGACAACGACGACAACTCGCAGCGCCAACGTTAACGCCAGCGTCAGCGTCAGCGCCAGCGCCAGCGAAGCGCCGAGCATATCGGGAGCAGTGGCCAGCGTTGCTGGCAGCAACTGCTCGTCCTCGTCCTCATCCTCGACGTCAGCGACAGCGTCGGCGTCGACGGCCACCTGCTCCGCGAATGCCAGCATCGTTGCCAAGCAGCGTCCGCCGCCGCTGAAGACGGCTACAACGACGGTTACAACGACCCTGGTCAGCAGCAATGAGGGCGGCCAGCCGCTGCCGCAGCCAGCGAGCGGCACTGGCGGCGGCGCTGCCGCTGCCGGCAACTATCGCGCTACGGCGACCCTAACGACCCCCTCGACGCCACGCATCGAGCTGAGCCGCGCATCCAGTTCGTCGCACCACGAGGAGGACAGTCGCGAGAGCAGCCCGGAGAATGTGTTCGAGCAGGTAAGAACGAGCTGGGCCAGCGGCCAGCGGACGGTCGTCGATGGCCCGCTTTCATACCGGCTTAGTGGTTAGTAGCTTGGCTTCTAGAGCAGCCACACTGCTGTTCACACCCTGCAACAGCAACAACCACAGCAACAGCAACAACAATAACATTACCAATAATAAATGCAAATTCACTAAACTGTGGCAAGCCGAGGCATTAATACCCTTGCAGCTTATCAAACACCACATCATATTACCGAGATACGCAAAGTAGAGTACTTTGGCTTAATCAACTGCAGGTTCTCTCAATTGTTGCAATAGCAGCTCTGAGATGTTACAGTTAAACCGTAATATATATATGTATATATATAATTAATCCCAAAGCACTTTTATCTTCGAGCTAACTCTTTTGTGACATTATTTAAATACTTTTGCAATCCCTTTGACTCAATTCAACAAGTTGATTCCCATAGTTTACTTGGTATGCTTTACCAATCGCATAACGTTTGGTTAATGCCCGCTGCAAGGGTATATAAAGAACAGTAACAAAAGCTCGAATACTGCACGACGTCGCAGTCAGCGTCGACGTCGATGTCGGCGTCGCATTAAAAGAATCATTTTGTGCTAATTATTTGTACTTTGTTCTTCTTTTTTTTTCATTTCCTTCTTACTCTCTTTCTGTGTAACTCACTCTGTCTCTTCCGCTCTCTCCCTCTCTCTGTCTCTATCTCTTACTCTCTCTTACTCTTTCATTCTCTCTTTATCTATATTCCTGCCCTCCTCTCTGTGTCTTTCCAACCTGTGCACGTACACACTAACACACACACACACACTTAAACGCACACACATTAATGCACACCACCCACCGCAATGCACAAAAATTGGCTGTTGATTTGTTAATATTCCTTTTGATTTTTGTCTTTATCACTGTCTGCTCTACATCTTTTTGACCATACTGCTTTAACCCACCGCATGCTTCTCCCTCTTAAACTTAATTTGCTAAAAATTGCTCTGAAATTCGGTATGTGTGTGTATGTGTGTGTGCTTGTGTGTGTTGGGTGGTTAACGTGTTTAACTAATGCTATGAAGGTCGGCACTGGCACCCTACAGGAAACGATTGGGATCGGTTTTCGCGAGGAGGGCGCCTTGGAATTGCGCAGCTCCACCGAGGAGCTCTTCTTCATGGATCCCGAGCAAAAGAAAGAGGAGCAGGAACGCCTGCAGCAGCAGCAGCAGCAACTACAACAGGTGAGTACGATAAGAGAATTCGGTTTAAGCGAAATAAAACAGATCATGTTGCCCTTCCTTTTAAAGGAAGTAGCATCCTTAACAAAGTGTTCTTATCATAAACTTAAATATAGCTGATCTTATCAGCATTCATTTTGAATTTGTTAATTCGATAATTGGCTCATTGTTCTTTTACTTCTTCTACTTTCTGCTACCTCGCTTTAATATCGCTTTTAGCCAAAGCAGTCTTACCTTGAACTGAATATCTTTTAGTTCAATCAAAACTCAATCATACACGATAAAATCAGTTCTTTTGCAAAAAATCCGCTCAGCAATATTTAATAAATGGCCATTTAACAACAGAAAGTTTTTGTGTACTTGTGTAGTCAAAGTTCCAAAGTTCCTGGTCTATGTACATAGCTTCCAGCAGAATTGCAAATGGTACCCTTTGTAATAAACTCAATTGCTTCGTCTATTTGAATTAACCAACCGCATCCGCAGGAAATTTATGAACGTTGTCGGTCCAATTATAAGATGGTGCTACTTTTAGGATTCTAAAACAAATAGCTTGTCGGCAGCACCTGCCGTTGTCGTTGGCTCCTGCTGGCTTCAATTTATCTTTTGTATTTGCTGACAATGAAAATAAAAATTAAGCAACTTTATCGCAACTTTTGTATGTCCTGGAAAAGGGTTAATTATATTGTTTGCTTGTTACAATTGGTGAGGCACTTGTCGTAATCAAAAACTATTTCGCTGTCTATTTGCACAACTTGATTAGGCTGAGAATTTAACTTTGATAGGCTTAAATACCAAAGCGATAATGACATCACTTTAATCTGTTGAATGCATTCAGTCAGAAATCTATAAGCTTAAAAGCTTAACTTTAGTTCAGCTAGCTAAACACGCTTTGCTGCTGTTCCGTCCACCTGTTTAAGTTGCAATTCAATGTTCGCATTAGCGAAGGAAACGACAACAATTTCCTAATCTAAGAACCGCAAAAGCCACAGCAGCAACAACAACAACTTGAAGGAAGACAGGTTGACGGGCTGTCAGGTGTAAAACACGACTAAAATGTTGAAAATGTAGCAGGAGCGTACTGTAACAAGTGGCAACCAGACAGCAGTAAGAAACTGACCGCACAATACTCTGTTCGCAGTGAAAATTAACTAAAGATTGATTGATTTTTAACAGAGCTTTTCAGGCTGCGACTTGGGTAATTGGTATTTAAGGGATGTTAAAAGTAAAACACTATATAACGCATATCGATTGATGCATGTGTCTAAATTGCAAACTTAAATACCCTGTTTTGTTTTGGTCATAAAGTACTGTGACAGAACACAAATTGAAAAACATAGCCTGACGCTGATGTTCCCAAGAGAAGCCAACAGCAGCTGACGGAAAGAAACTTAAATTAATAATTTTAAATTACGACCTGTCGGCCCCGCCACGGTGGGAGTTAAGCGAGGCTACTTGGGAAATTAAGCAGCAGCAACTGCAGCAGTGGCTGCAACTGCTGCAGTGTCGAAACGGAAGTTGCAGCAACGAGCTGACAACTGACTGACAATAAACGGCTGAAAGCAATGACTGCTGACTGATGTTTGGCCGGTTTTCACCTGTCTGACCATTTTAACAACAGTGCAAAATTAATAAACAGCAATCAACTTTTGAAGAAATCAGTTGACAAGCGACGCCCCCAACACACACACACACACACACACACATAGAGAGAAACTGCCCTGTAATCGACTCTTTGCCGTAACAATCAGTTGCAAGGTCTCCATTGTTTAAATTATAGTTCGACATAGTTATTATGGCTATTAAATGCCAGACAAACTATTGATTAAATGGCATTGGGCTATGCTTTAGCCAAACTGCAAACCTGGTTGGAATTCGAACCCAAATCAGTTGCCTAGGCATTCAGTTATTTATTTCAATTTAAAAACCACTAATTATTGAGATGAACTCGTTTAGTAACCGCATTTAAACGCTTATTAAAATATTTTGACTGATTTATTTTCCCTCATTTTAATATGTGTGTATATTTATATACTCACTGTAAATTCTTAGCTTATTTATTCAGAGATAGATTGCACTTTTTTTTCAAATTAAAACAGACAATATTAAAGCTGTCCACCTTTAATGATCAAAACAATTAAAAAGTTTTCTTTTAATGTCATTTCAAATTGTTGTCGGGTATAAAAACTACAAAGCGGGCATTCAAAAAAAGTTTGGCTCCAAAAAACAACTTATTATTTATGTAGGTAAGTCCGTTAGTTAGTTAGTTAATTAGCGAATTCTAGTGAATGATAGAGAGATAGAGAGAGAGAGGGGAGATGGACAAAACGTGACTGTCAGCGGAAAAAGGAAAGCGACCAATTGCCAGCGAGCTTATTAATTGCAATTGCAACAATGTACGGCAACGTTCGGTAACGTTGGCAACGCCAGAGCTTCCGTTGTTGTTGTTGTTGTTGTTGCGCTCGTTATCGGTGACCAGGAGCGTGTGAAAATAATCAAAACAAAATGTGTTCCCAACTGCCGCAAGAAACTTATTAATGAAAGCAGCCGGCAGAAGTTGTGTGCCCCATCCCGCCCACGGAGCAGCCACGCCTACTCCGTCCACGTTTTCAATTTGCCGCTGACAGGCGGCAGCAGTCTAGCATCCGACCGTAAATGAGAAGTTTAATATAACGAACCAACTTAACTTGGCTAAATACACACACACACGCACACATAAATATATACTATATAAAAAAAAAAGACAAGAAAGAAAAACTTACCAAGGAGGCAATTATACGATGCGGCCAGGCTAAAACCAAAGCCAGCTTCTTCCACGAAAACTTAAGTGTTCAACGCCAGCAATTTAATCAGATGCAGTGCATCAGGTTATCGCCTAGTAGTTTGAGCTCTTCAAATGCATCTTATTAAACGTTTAACTAAACAGACGGATACTTTTAAGATGCTGTAAGTATTTTAAATAGGGGTTAAGGCCCAGTCTTTAAATTCATCAGTTTGAGATTTAAAAAAGATTCTGCGGATTTCTGCCTCAAAGGGGAAAAATGAATAAATGAGTAATTCAAGACTTATTTGGGATTTGCTGAGAGTGAAGATTTAATTAACTGTTTTAACTAGTTTTTGTAAACTTTTTTCTTTATTTAGTTGCCTTTCAGGTTTATACCTATCTTCTAAAGTTTCTTTCACCTTCAAAGAATACGAACTCGAAGTGGAAACTTGGCCATTTTTATAGTTATTTAATAAGTTGTCTCCTCATTAACTTTGCAATATTTAAAAAATTTGATTGAAGTCAATGCATTTGAAATCAATATCTAATTTGCGCCTGTCTCAACTAATTAATGCAAAAAAAAAAACTGTTGACAACAGATTAATTAATAATCGATTGGTTAACATTGTGCTGGTAACAGAAATGACGGCAGCTCCTTGGCTTGGACAGCTTGATTATGGCCTTAACATTGGCGTTGCCTTCGGTTTGTTTATAGCCACGTTCAAACAGTCGTTCAATACTTTGCACTCGGCAAAAAAAACAGAAACTTGGCCATTTTCAGTTGGCAGTTCAATCAGAAAGATTTACAATTTAGACACGGGTTCAAATCTTAGGCAGAGCTTTTGAAAAAAATACTATTTTAAAAGCCATAAACTTTGCTTTGGCTATAATTTAAATTTAAATCATAATAATAGTTAAAATCTCAATTTTTAAACTTGATAATCCTAATCGAAATTTCTTATAAAATTTACTTTGAAGGAAAGCCTTTTTCAAGTTAAGCAATATTTTGTCAATTACTTGGACTTGTTTTGATTAAAGTATTTCGCTAAGTGTTGCCCGCCCAGGCACCAAGTTGTTATAAACGGTCGGGTTAGTGCCTATTTGGAATCCATTGTCAATGTATGCATCGATTACCCATCGAGGGCGACTTTTGAGTGGTTAAGAGCCCTATAAATTGCTTAGTAGCTTGCTTTGTTGATTCCCCATTTGACGTATTTGACATTAATGCAATATTCAAATAAATTTACAGAGCTCTCGCAGTTGGAATTTCGAGTAATTGGGAAAAGTCTGTTGGCCGAAGTTGCTAATCAATTTATTTCGGGTCGCCCTCATTTCTTCAACTATCTCCCTTTCTCTCAATATCTCTCTCTCTCTCTAGCTATGTCTCTATTTGGTTTTTTTGGTCACATCAATTTTAAATTGCTTTGCATGCATCTGGGTTTCCAGGCAACGTCTCCATCAAATGCAAAACCCCAGCAATTATTTTGTATTTGCTTGCGCGCTGTTTTTGTCTCCAACTATCCGAATTTCTTCGCCTCTCTCTGTTCATGCCTTCTCGGTGGCGATTGCCACCTCCAAGGGCGCAGAGGAGAACTCGACTCGGTTGATGCGGTTTAACTGTCGAGCTGCAAATGACGTGCGATTGAATGAAAGTCGGAAATTGTGTTTCGCAACACCCAGCATTTTCAATGCTAAACGGGGGGCATGGCTTTTACTGTGGAAGGAAGTGTCTGTCATGCAAAGTATTTACTTTTTCAATTATTAAAGGCCAACTGGTTGTAGCCATGCGCTACAGGGTATTCCCTAGTCGGGCGCCGCCACCCTGAGCTCTTTCAGATTATTCAACATCTTTTGTTGACTTTTAAAGAACGAAATGTGTCTTTTAAGGCACAAAGTTGAATGATCAATAAAAAATCGATTAAAATCGATGTATGAAACCCAGTTTTAAAGGATATCAAACTCAAAAGATGCCAAACTTCATTATAGATCTGTAAACAAAATAGAGTTGCATCTTCCATAATCGATAAATATCGATTTGAACAGTGCTACAAATTTGGTGCTTACGAAAGAAAGAAAAAATGTTGTTTACAACAGATGAAGACTGCGTCCAGGGTATCTGCCAGTCGACCACTTCAATGTTCGCTTATCTCGCTAGGCTCAAGGACGCCAATTGAAGCAAGTAAGAGTGCAATAATCTTCTCACAGGAATCCTTGCCTCATCAACATTATTTAAATACTTACATTTTTAATAATAATTTTATAATTGGTTGTTATTTGTTTAATGTATGTCGGATCAAGTTACCAATAAGGTAGCAGAAAACGTGTTTTTCGAATATTAATATACAAATTTAAAAAAAATAAATAAATACTATAAAAAATGGCTATAAACTCTCTAATATACTTAAAAACCTGGTCAGATAAACAATATTTATTGATTTGAATCAAAAAATGCATTGCCAAAGAAGTTTTTTATATGTTTGTAGATAATTATATAATATAATAAAATAAGATAAATTGGATAAATGTATGCCTGTTAGTTTGCATAGTTTTTGTATGATTCCTCTGACATTTCTTATATTATTCAAGGTATTTTTTGCCTTGGCTTCCAACTTAAATTTCCTGTCTTTAAATGCGCTTTTTGATTTAGGCAACACATTTTTTTATATTTAATTTATATAATTTATTTTTATTATTATTATTTTTTGGTACTGCAGACAAAGCGCTCGTCGCCGCACATCTTCAAGTTCGACGACCACCAGAGCTATCTGCAGCAGCACCAGCGCAAGGACTCGGCCAGCTCGGAAGTGGCCGCCCTGCTGTGCATCTCGGGCCGCACCAGCCGCATCTCGAGCGTGGGCAGCCAGGGCTCGGCGGTCAGCCGGCTGTCCGCCATCTCCTGCGTGTCGCGCTCCCCGTCGCCCCATCGCATGCTGCTGGAGACCTCGTTCTGCGGCCCGAAGCCCGTCGAGGGCAACGACGGCACGGTGAGCGGTGCCAGCAATGCCTCCACAGCGCCCAGCTCGGCCCAGAGTCTGGGCGAGGCGACGCTGGCCGTGGAGCAGCTGCTGCTGGCGCGCACTCGCCACGATCCCACCCAGGCGGTGCTCGCCGAGGGCATCCAAATGCAGATGCAGATGCAAATGCAGCCGCCCAGCTCCGCCGCTCGCCGCGCCAAGCCCAACACGCTGCCCAACGGCGACAGCAAGCCCAGCAGCAGCAGCAGCGGTGGCGCCGGCGGCTTGGCCAAGCCCAGTACGAGCAGCGGCGCCGGAGGAATCATGGGCGCCCAGAGACGCAGCACCAAGAGTCCCGGACAGATGGTCGTGGGCAAGACGCCCAGCGGCACCGAGTACATACGCATCAATCTGCGCCCGGACCACATGTACAGCGACAAGGGCATTGCGGCCAACGAACGCGTCGTGGAAGCGCCCAACCAGCTAACGCCCGTCTACTCTAAGAGCTCCGCGCAGGCCCAGTCGAAGCCCGCCTCGCTCAGCCTGCAGGCCGGCGGCCTCGACGAGCACCGCCTGACGCCGACCGCTAGCCCGAAGCCCTCGCGGCATGCCATGCGGCTGGCCAGCCGCTCGCCCTCGCCGGCGGCAGCAGCGGCGTCGGGTTCGGGTGGCGGCTCCGTCTCGCGGAAGAGCTCGTTTAGCTCGCTGTTCCGGCTGGGCAAGGACTCGCCGGACTCGCCGCGCGAGGCGTCCCGCTCGCGCAGCAAGAGCAAAGAGCGCCCCTCCACGGCCATGGCCATGACGATGGTGTCGCTGGGCCCGGGCTCCCAGAACGGTACGCCCAGCAAGCAAAAGTCCGTGCTGGCCATCTTTAAGCCCGGCAAGCGCGGCAGCAGCGCCGGCCACGACGTCACCAAAAGCTCCAAGAGCTCCTCGCCCATCGACGGCGTCGAACCGCCGCCGCCGCCGCCGCCCGCACCCAACAGCGCCGGACGCAGCCGCACGCCCGCTGGGTCGCGGCCGAACAGCCGGCTGCGCTACTACGACGAGCCCGTCGAGGGCTACATTCACATACCGCTGCACACGCCGCCCGAGGAGCGCGAGGCGCGCACCCTGCTCCAGGGCATCCAGCAGCTGGCCGCGCCTTCGCCGCCGCCGCCCGAGCGCCCCAGCACCAGCGGCGCAGCCAAGTCAGCGGCGGCAGCGGCAGCGGCGGCGGCAGCTGCAAGTGGAACGCCAGCGCCCGCTGGAGCCGGAGCGCCCATTACGGCCAGCCAGCTGGCCGCGGCAGTCGCTGCACTGCGTCCGGTGGGCCAGCGCAAGGCGGCGCCGGCGCCAACACGCGTCGACCTGGACGCCATACAAGCGCTGCCCACACAAGAGGAGCTGCAGCGACAGCAGGCGCTGGCAGCGAGCAGCGTGGTCAGCGCCCGGGCGGCCAATCTGGCCCAGGTGAGCGAGCAGGTGGCGACGGCGCTGCGCGAGAACGGACTGGCCGAGATGCAGCGCCTGCCGTCCGTGGACAGCACGCAGAGCGCGTGCGAGCCGCATCTGGTGCAGACGGTGGCCACGGTCAATGCGCCCATCGAGGATGCCGCGGCCAAGGAGCGGCGCCGGCTGCTGTTCGCCACGCGGCTCGGCTCCGGCAGCCAGGAGCAGCTGTTCTCCACGCAGTTCAGCATCTCGAAGACAGAGAGCCAGTCCAGCCAGCTGTCCGAACAGTTGCAGCAGCTGCCCGACTCTGGCTCCACGGCCTCTGACTGCACCACCGACGGCCTTCAGCGCCAGGGCACCGTCATCCGGCGCCCGGATCCGGCCGCAACGGCGCCGCCCGCCGGCGCCTCCAGCTCCGAAGAAGAGCAGGCGCCCGCCGCCCTCGTCATCAGCACCGCGGTCGTCATGCGCTCCAAACACCGTTCCGGCTCCAACTCCGAGGACGAAGCCGCCGCCGCCACAGCAGCGGTTGCTCCAGCAGCAGCGCAGCCCGCCGACGTGCGGCACTCGCGTTACCTGGAGAACTTCGACGTGCGCAAAAAGTATCACGAGAACGTGACCGAAACTGTGACTGCCACGGCGACTGCGACCGCAACGGCAACAGCAACGGCAACGGCGACGGCGACTGGAGCGGTTACTGCGAACGCAACGGCGACGGCGACTGCGACGGGCAGCGTGCCGCGCAAACCGAAGCGACAGAGTGTGCCGGAGCCAAGACGTAAGTACTCCCAATAACTGAACCAGAACCTGAACTTGAACCAGAACCTGAACCTGAACCTGAACCTGAACCTGAACCTGAACCTGAACCTGAACCTGAACCTGAACCTGAACCTGAACCTGAACCTGAACCTGAAC